>OZ001243.1:3047556-3218001 GCA_963924025.1 Ischnus inquisitorius | reverse complement strand
CTTGCGAGGAAACGAAACGAAGGTTTTTTTTTCGTCAATGAATAAGTAAACGACACTCATTTTTCTGTAATTCTTTTGTACAGCCTTCATTAACGCATTCATATATCTTACGCACCCTATATATTCATCGTATATATATATATATATGTCGTTGTAAACAAATAAAACATTGTTTCTTAAATAGTTCTCAAGAAAATTATTCATGCATTCGCAGAAAAACAAAAGAAAAAAAGAAAAAAGGGAGAAAAAACAACTTAAAGTTCAATTATAAACGTAGTGTATACACGGAATAAGTTGATCTGATTAACAGAGCATGGAACAATCGTACATAGTATATCTGTAGTATATTACATTTGTCTTGCCAATGGTAAAGGAGGATACTAGTTTCAGCCGCGTATCGTCGGCAAATGATCAAAGTCGGGATGGCCTCGTAGTGACGAACTCTTCGGACGATTTTCGTGGTGACTCTGAATCATTCCGCCATTCTTCGTCAGTTGGGGCAGCACCATTTGGCTATAATTCGTATTCTGCGAAAAAAAATGTATATCATTATTAAAATCTTGCTTATAGCCCGGCGAGGTCAAGTCTGTCGGGTACGAAGTTTCGTAAATTTTTTATGACTGTTTAAAACAAGTAACTCGCGTAAACTAAGGTAGATCTGGATTAAACAGGCTTTTACTTTGTAGAAAAAATAACAGTATAACGTTGAATCGCGGTAAAAGAAGTCAGTTCGTGCCAACATATTTACGCGCACATTTTTATGCCGGTTCTACAAAGTAACATTGCTATTTTCGATCGATTTTGACGAGTGGTTACTTATTTTGTTTGTTAAAAAAAAATTCCTGAAATTCCCGTATTTTTTTCCATTGGAGAATAACTCCAATAATTCTTTCAATAATCAAGATTGTCGTTGACGACTTAATTCTTCAAGCTTCACCGCTCCCGCTTTACAAGTTAACTCACCCTCGAACGGTCTCTGTACTTTCGCAATTTCTCGAACTCGTCGGCGTCCGTTTCCGGTACTTTGAAGTTAAAATTTTCGAAGTACATGTGCTGAAGCAACTGATCGCAGGTCCATCGGAGTTCGGGATCCTTGTCCAAGCATTTCTTCAGAAAATCGATCTGTGAAAGTATAATTAATTTTCGTTTATCTCTTTCTTATAGTATCATCGTAGAGTTGCACAGAAGAATGTCGACGATAATGAACGAAAGTCTTACTTGAACCGGAGCATTCGGTCTTTCGGGCAGGGCATTTTCCAGTGGCGTTACTGTCTGAGGATTGGGCAAGGTAACGCCGGCGAAGAATTCGTTGTGTTGAAAAATAGCCATGTGCCTCGGCAGAAGATCACCGAGAGTTCTTCTTATGAGGTACAACTGATCGACGTCCGATTTTCCCGGCCACAATGCTTCGCCGCGTATCAATTCGGCGAACACGCAGCCGATCGCCCAAACATCGACCGGAGTTCCGTACTGCGTGTCTCCGACCTACGAAAAAAATTGAACACAAAAGTACAAGCCAATAGAATCAAAATTCCATTTTCAAAAAAATATGAATAATAATCTTTCTCTGCACGTACCAAAAGTTCCGGAGCCCTGTACCATCTCGTGGCGACGTATTCCGTATAATTTTCTCCCGGACTTAGCATCCTCGCGAAACCAAAGTCGCAAAGTTTAACAACGCCCTCGCCGGTTATGAGAATATTTTCAGGTTTGACGTCGCGATGAACGCAACCGAGCCGATGACAATAAGCGACGCCCTGAAGAATCTGCCACGTGAGTTGTCGAGTCGTCAGTTCGGGGCATCCCTTCGGATATTTCTCCATCTCGTTCAGCAGCGTGTGCTCGCAGTACTCGAACACAAGATGCAGTTTTCTCTTTCGCCTGAAGACTTCGAGAAGATTCACGAGATTCGGATGTTTGAGATTCTGCGAGTAAAAAACGGATGGAAATGAAAAAACAGTGTATGCATATCGATCGAGGCTTGGGTAGCATGAGACAATGTAGCGTGCGAGGCATTCGTTCCGATCGTATTACAGGACTCTCAAATATCATGGACGTATGAATTGGATATTCTATCGTTCAATTATGTTTCTTTATTCTTTTTTATAGCCCCTGTCTATAAGAAACGCGTCGTTGGAGCTCCGCGATATCGAAGTAATTGCCGTGAACGACGTGAAGTTATTAATAGCGTCGATTCGGGATTCATATGCATGAGGAAGAAAATCCTTGGACGGTAAAGGTCAGAGGCACGATGAAGAAAGAAGAGAAAAAAAAGAAAAGTCCGTTCGTCCCTTTGCTGCGCGGGCGATGCATTTGTACGGCTATACAGGTATGTATGAGAGAGCGTTGCGTGTAATAACCGAGAGAGTTGGCTCCTCGATGACTCCTCGATAAGGCTCGCAGAGTCGCGGGGGCCACGCCGGTACACGCCAACATATTGACCGGCCCCCGTGTTGTATTGACCATCGGCCAATTCTCTCACGTGAGAGCTAACGGTCTTTTCACGTGTCCGTGTCTATGTAAAACTCGACTACGAAAAGCTTTCTCGTTTCGTGCATGCCACGAGCGAAGACCGAGCGTGTCATACCGTGCAGGGGATGTGAAAGAAACGCGAAGGCTTATCCTTCACAATAGAGCGTTGTACATAGTGCAGCAATCAAGGCGGCGGATAAGGGGGCTCGGACTTCCGGTGCGGAACGGCGAGTCGACCGCTCGCCGCTACCCTGCGACTTAGTCTCACGGGAAAGGGAAGCAAAAAAAAATGTATAAAAAACCTCGGCACAAGGTTGAAGGTAATTTATAATTCTATTGTACAGAAAAAAGAAATCAGCCTAGATTGGAATCTTTCATATGAGCGAATACAATGGAGTTTTCTGATATTGCATCTTTCCGCGGGGAACATTTTTCAGGAACATTCGATAAGGGTAGAAGAAACGTCGTACCTTCAGCAGACGTATCTCGCGAAGAGCGATCTTTCGTATGAGCGGATCGTCTTCCGTCTGTTGAAATTTCTTCACGGCAACGAGCCTCCCGGTCTGACGATCTCTGCACTGGAAAACGACCCCGTAACTACCCTCGCCGAGACGGGCCAGTCTCTCGTATCTCTCCATCGCCTTGCTCGGCGCCCGAGACCTGGATCGAACGCAAACAAAAGTTGATATGGTTTTCAGTAACGCATCGATCGAAGAATTTCGTGTTCTTCGTCAGGCATTTCGAGAAGATTTTACTATTATTGTAGTTGTTCTTTTTTTCGAACGTAAAACTCGTGGATGTTTTCGCTTAACGATAAGGGTATACACACTTCTTGTATCTCCCGAGGCACGGCAGGTTGAATTGCTGCGCGAATAGCATACCGTCTTGGACGAGCCTGCAGGCTGTACTGTCCTTGTTCTCGCCATTGACCGGAGGTCAAGCCCCTCGGTTGCTTCGACTTTCCTAGCCGCGGCGGCTATCGTCGCTTCGCTGGACATTGTCCAGGCAACCAAGGGGATAGCCGCGGTACCGCGCGCCCGCGCGTTGCGATATTCCGGCACCCTTTGAAGTTCTTCGGGGTTCGAGATTGCACAGAAGCACGAATAAAAAAAACAAAAGGAAAAAAAATTCATTCCTCGCGTATCGCTGCTACTGCGACGCGTATATAACGCATGAACGATAGAATTTCTAGGGCAGATAGATAGGAGCTCGTCGGTCACGCACACGGCTCTTCGTCGGTTTAAAAATTCAGTGCTTATTCGCCGGGACAACGAAGTACGACTGGCAATCTCGCTATCCAATTATTTCTCGTATAAATTTCTGATAGTACTCGGAATGTCTTTTTTTTTTGTCTTTTTTATAACGCCGGAAAAACTTTCGGGACTCACCACACCGGTACACGCTGCCAGTAATTGGCAAATCGCAGGTCGTTCACCATCGCGCACGATTATTTTCATTCGCATCACGAATTCAATGCTTCCGCCTTATCAATCGTTGAACTTCGTAAATAATATCAAAAGTTTGAATTGTATAATTAAAAAAAAAAATTGCGATTATCGCATAAAAAAGTTAGTGGGAGTTATATAATATAACGAGTTTGTAGATTTTTATTTATAAAAAAAAAAGCGATGCTGCTTTGGTTGGTTTACGTCATTTTTATGTGCGCTGTGAACATATCCCGAGTATTTTTCGTGTGGTTGTGACTACAATCCATTTACGAGGTGTCTTGAATAACATCGATTTACAAGGTGTTTCGTGAATGAACGTAAAAATTGATTATGCCATTAGGGCAGTTTCTTTGGAACCAACTTTTTGGTATTAACGAAAAGTTTGGAAACTGTATATGTCAATGTTCGGACAAAAAAATAGTCTTCAAATGTTTTTCGAGAATAAAATCCAAAGAATTAGTAGTTTGAGTCGACGATACATCGGCCACCGAGATTGAAACGGGTATTCGATGTTGGAAAAACGGATGAAATTGCGCAATTCTCGTTAACTAGGTAATAATAAACATTATCATTATCATAAATTGATAATGACAAATAATAATGATAATTATTATTGTATAATACAGTTTTTAACGAGTTTTTTTAGGTAAATAAGAAATTGAAAAACTGCACAACTGTCTAAGGGTCAATTTTCTGAAAAAAAAAGATCTTCAATCACTGTTACTACTCACAGAAACTCAAAAAGCGTATTCATCGTTCACTCTTCACCGGACACTTGTTTCGTCGGCGACATACCGGCCGTCACTAATTTACTCATAAGACTCTTCATATGTTTTTTTTTCTGCCTACAGTCCTTGATTCTACTGACAATCAATATTGTCCACATGCGAGGCGCTTCTTAACGAGTCGGTAAAGGTATACGGTCGAGTTACTGTCGATCGTATGCAGGGATGTTTTCACAGACCGTGACCACGAAGTTTCGACCACAGTCGTCGCGCTCGATTTCACATCGACAATAGTAAACGAAAAAAAAAACAAGATCATCAAACAGAATATTATCAAACCACGTTATCGTGAAATCGATTAAACTGCAAATTTAGATTTGCGAATCGAAATATTTATCGTCGTTTGGTCGTTTGTTTAAGGGCAAATGTACATCTAGTAGAATTTGAAAAATCGATTTTTCCATATTTTGTTTGTTGTTTCAGTCTACAAGCATTCGATGGACGGGCGCCGCGCGCCCCGTCGTGATTTATTCATCGAAACACTCACGAACGTATTTTTCACGAAACAAGGTTTTTTAAACTGACCCCCAAAATGTCTCAAAATCCACTGAATCGATTGACTCGAAATTTCTTCTCTTCGATGCATACAAAATTGCCTATAGCGGGGTTTTTACCTTTCAATTCATAGGTTTTTCGTCTTCGACTAACGATTTTTTCCTTGAAACTAAAGACTTTAAAAATCGATATTTTCAAAATCGACTATCTGACAAGACAATAATAGTACTGTCTATTAATCGGTTCGATTTTTTTAGTTTTGAGTTATTTTAGACGTATTTCAACCTCAGATTTTTCTACGGACGAGTCTGGAACTCCGTTATCTTGGAGAATTAAAAAAAATGGTAAATACTTCTTGAAAATGTATATTTTCAATGACAAAAAAGCCCGATCCGTGAGTTCCAATAACGTCGCAGAAATAAAATTCGCGAAATTTTTTTTTTCTCGTTCCTAGGTGTATATTTTCCCTTAAACGTTTCCACGTGTAAACAGATAATTTTCCCGATTTTCATTCGGATAAACGATGATCCCATCTGCACTTTGTGGTACGTTCGCTAATTGCAAAGTCGGGTGTAGTTTAGACATGATATTGCGTGCCGTTTATTTTTAATACGTCACGAATAATCGATCCCCCGTTACTCTCGGTTCTATCCGAGGTCACGTATATAAAGACCATGGATATTTCATCCGTTCGATAATAACGTACGTATCCCTCATCTTGTTTTCTCAAATGGCAAAAATTGCGTATCGTGATATACGTGAAGAAAATAAAAGAAATCAGCCACTGTTCTTTGCAACTACGGAATGCGTACGAAGTATATGTACTTACATGCGTGACCGTGAAACGTCGGCTATTGTTTACGTTTCTGCGAAATGACACACAGACTTGCGTGCCTGCGCACCATTGCAGTATCAACACGTGTTTGACCCCTCGAGCAATTAATTAATTCATTAAATCGTCAAACTATCGTGATATTTTCTTTAAGCGAATCCGTCGAATGACCGCGATTCGACGATGTCTCGCGTGAGCGTTCTCACGCGTCGATGAGAGAAAAAAAGAGCTACAGCGACGACTCACCTGCGCGGCAGAAGCGGTAGAGTATTGCCGAAGAGCCACAGCTTTCTATCTTGTAGCCATTTGTCCATGCGAAAGACTCTTGTCGTTGTTTGTTTGTCTCGTTTATGCGACGCGACGTTATTTTTTGCTTTCGAGCATCGTTACATTTTTCAGAGTTATCAAGATTTCGTGCGAACGAACGTTTAATCCCGATGGATCCAGCATTATTGCATCAACGACGGGTCGCTCGTTCCGCGGAGCACTAGCGCGATACTCGCGCACGGGTGATACTCGCGTTCGCCCGACGTTTTCGACCTCGCGCGAGCGGTAACGTATACTTCGATTGTTTGTACCGGTATAACCAACCAAGCTCGCCCTTCCCCGACGGCTTCGAACTCGAGCTTGGTATACTCCATTACTTTCGGTACAGTTGAACACGTTCGACGACGGGAAACGACGTCACGCGAGATCGATAGTCGGCGAAAAGAAAACTACGAGCCAGACCGAAACTTGTGGCCGGTACCGACAGACTCCTGGCGTATAGGCATTGTAATGTTATACGCTTGTGGTATTACGTTTCTTCTCTTATTTAATATGTTTGTTTGTTTCTTCCTTTACCCGCACGAATAATGGCCGATGGATTCGGACTTTAGTTCTCGCGCGATCGCGAAGTAGAGAAGCGATAAAAAATACCTGTATCAGTCTCATAACCCCCCGGTAACGGGATGTAATTACAAGAGACTTTATTGATTTATCGATCCCACTCGATAGACTGCGTAGAACCTGTTTATTCGGGGATAAGACTTCGCGAACGTTCGATGAATATATGATTTATTGCTGTCAGCTTTACATTTAGATACATACGTTTTAAGATTCACAGAGAGACCGACAAATAAATATATATTTATATATGTATATAATATCTGAACAAGTACATGGTCCTCGACGCCAGACGAAGCTCTGTCTGAACTCTTTGCAAAGAAGACTCTTGGACAATCCTTAATGACTTTTTAATCGCGCCTCGATGACCAAACGATGTTTGACCTTCCATTTCTGAAAAACACGCTCAGTCCGAACATTATTTGGTTTTATTCTTTTTTTTTTTCTTTCCTAGGGCAGTTACATTTTTTTCTCGACAATTTTTTTTTTTCTTCGATCCCCGTACGACTAAAAACATCGACGACGACAAATACGTCCCGCGCCGAGTACAATTATGCCGGCAGTTTTTTTTTCGTTTTATCCTCTTCAACGGAGATACGAACAATTTTTGTGCTACAAACGCTTGTGCGTGCTTCGGAGTTTCTCACACGCTCTTCGTGTTTCTCTGTGCGTTATTTCGCGCCGTCTTTAATCCGGACGACGTTTCGTTGTCCTGATGAGCGTCGCCTCGCACTGTTAAAGTTACGAAATATCGTTTCGTACGGTTCAGCTTTTCAGCGGGCAGTGCGATCACTTGTTTATCCACGCCTCTCGTTAATTCAACCTGCAGCGGAACGATGAACAAACATTAATTTCTTCAAATGTATAATTTAGCTAATGAGTTATTTCGGCTATGCCGCGTATGTTTCGAATTCGTTTCTATAAATGCAAGCGTTTATGATTTTGTACGTGGAGCAAAAGCGCATGCAACGAAAAAATTATTAAGCGCTGAAGATGAGGTCGGCTCCTGCTTTATCCTGATATCTATTTTTTAGTAGAACCTTCCGATGTTTAGCGAGACGAGTTCTGACGGAAATTTCGTTTTTTTTTCTCGATTTCCACAACATCGGGAAGTTCTAGTCTCGTAAACATTTATGCATTCATTTTTATATAAATATGAACCGAACAATTCGTATTCGATAATTTTTTTTTCTTTTTTCATATAAATTAGTACCGTCATTTGACCCCTTCCCCGACTCTCAATCCTCGGAAGAAGACCCTCTTCTCGCTCTTGGCCTCCTCCACCCACTGCAATTATAATCTACGATCAAACTACGCAGATCGGTTCCCTAAAGGCGCTAACGCGAATGCCTGAAAATTAAACACCCGGAGGTCGGTGCCCGCCAACTACTACTATCAATACTGTCGTTTCTTTTTTTACCGTACAATAATTAGTAATACAATAAAGCGACAAGTTAGTGATTTTCGTGATTTTACTGTTTTACCATAGACTACTTTTGCTACTATCGGGCATAAACCTCTTCGAGGATCCGGTCTTCGGATCATCTAGTCTAGCATCTGGGTGGATGCACTTACGATAAGTGTAAACCGGCACAGATGTGTATGCACTCGTTGCGTGATGACAACGATGCGTCTTTTGGGTGCATTGCTTCGCCTCTGTACAAAAATCCGGCGTAGCTGGCCTACGCTGAAGACGTCGCAGTTGTTCGTAAAGAAAAGCTTCGAAGTGCCTGAAAATCAAATTATTTTGAATTTTAAATGAATTTTGAGAAATATAATAATAATAAATTGAAACACAAAAAAAAGTACGTTTTAATGAAAAGTAAATGGGATTCAAAAAGTTCATATTAAAATATAATTTCGAATTTTTTAATCGTATCTTTATCTGTTTCATTGTTGTCTGACTTTTTTCCTTATACAGACCTAAAAGTCAGAGGTTGATCGTATTTAGCAACGCCAAGGGTCGGACCGGTCATGCCAGCTTTGTGGAAAGTCTCCACCTGTGAAGATAAACGATATTTTTATTAATAATTTTATTAATTGCAGGCAACACAGTGCAATATTCTATTGGCTTCAATTGAAACTTGCTTGACGCTTCACGAGGACATGCTCGTTCGCCCTGCCGTGTCGTATCTGCAGTCTCTTCAATTCCATCAACTGAAAGAATATCTTTCTCTCGAGATGATAGCGTCGTAAGCTTATCTGCACGTCGCGAGTCACGGTTTCCATGTTAAGAGACTGCTGCTTTTCCGTATTTGGGTAGCACTTCACAGTTCTCTTGGGAATTTTCGATAGTCGGGGACTGGGCTCGATACCGCTGTCCCTACCGCCGCTGTCCCGTCGCTGCTTGGCACGTCCAGCTCGGAGACCACGAAGAGCCTGGGGACTGCCGGCGCCTTCGGGCTTTCCTTTCAGTTTTCTTTCCACCTGAAATTGTTTTATATATTTTATATTTTATATTTTATATTTTATATTTTATATTTTATATTTTATATTTTATATTTTATATTTTATATTTTATATTTTATATTTTATATTTTATATTTTATATTTTATATTTTATATTTTATATTTTATATTTTATATTTTATATTTTATATTTTATATTTTATATTTTATATTTTATATTTTATATTTTATATTTTATATTTTATATTTTATATTTTATAGTTTATATTTTATATTTACCTTTGGCAACGAATCACTTTTCGGTGCCCTCAAGAGTTTGTTCGTTATTCTAGGCGTCTCTTCTTCGCTGGTGCTCGGTAACACTCTCAAAACTCCGAGACCATCCTCGTCTTCGGGTTCCGTTTCTCCTTCTTCCCCTTCTTCGCCAACGGCATCGCGAATTTCCTTCTCGATCTCCTCGTCGTCGTCCTCGTCCCACTCGGGACTCTCGATCACGGCGACGATTGCGCTCCGATCCGGCGACCGTTCCTCCGAGCTTTCGAAGAGGCTTCTCTTCGACGGAGATTTCGAGGTCGATCTGCCGCTGTCGCCACGTCCGTTTCTTCCCGTCGACGGTCTCGAGCGACTTTCGACTCTCGACGACTTCGCCGAACCCGATGAGCTCCGATCCGCAAAGCGCAATTTTCCGGAACTCGACATACCCGACTCTTCTCCCTGTCTCGGTACTTCGGTCTCGGTCGTTTTTTCCTCAGAATTTTCATGCTCAACATCGCTGGTCGACGCTTTCGTCTCTTCTAACGATTCTTCTTCTTTTTTTTCAGACACCGACGATTTCATCTTCGCCGCTTCGACGGTCTCCTCGTCATCCGGAAGTTTTTCGAAAGCCTTCTCTCGAGAGCCCTGCGATGTCTGTGACGCTTCCTCTTCGGATTCTCCTCGGCTAGTCTTGTCGGCGGAATCTTCTTTCTTTTCTTCCCCCGCGTGAGCCTCACTCGCCTCTGCGGATCCTTCAACGACGTCTTCGGTCTTCGCGGTCGAAGAAACGGATTCCTGGCTCGGTTGGGAAGTTCTGCGTTTGGCAGTGCTCGGACGGCTTCGAGCATTGTCGGAACCGGAAGTCTCCTCTGCCGTGTCTTTTTTGCTTATCTCTTCGGCCGATGAAGAATATTCTTCTTTGCTAACCGCGCCACTATCATCTTTGCTCGAGCTCGCGGAACGTTTTCCCGTAACTTTGTTCTCTTCGCTGGTATCTTCCTCTGTAACAGTTTTCTTCGTCGAAGACTGTTCCGGACTCTCGTCCTCGTCCCGTTGTCTCTGCGAACGAGAAAAGTCCCGTTGGGAATCTTCGCTCGTACTCTCGGATTCGGTTTCACCGATTCTCCTACCTTTCACCGTCACCGGCTCGTCGGAACCTTCCGAAGCTTCGTCCACATTCACATCATCCCCTTTCGACGCTTCCGCAACTTCCGAAACACCCTGACGTTTCTCGCCCTCCTGGGAGGATCCGCTGGTCATTTGTCTTCTTATATCTTCGACGTCTTTCTTCAGATCCGCGGCTTTCGTTAGCAGCGCGTTCTGCAGTTCGTCCGCTTTTTCCAGCATCTGATCCATCTCGTTCTTCGCGATCGTCGCGCGATCTTCAACGACGTCCTTACCGTCCGAGGACTCTTTGCTTCCGCTCTTCGAGCCTCCGGTTGCGATTGATCCTTTGCGAAATTCCGTCGATCCCTTCGGTGTATCCGGCGGCTGGTCCTTGTGCACGATTGCGGTGACCGTGACTCTTTCAACGGTTTCCTGACTCGTACTATCGGTCACGTCTTTTCGAAATCTGTTCTCGTTGTCCGCTTTCTTCTGACTCGACTTGCTCGTTTCTTTCGCAACGTTGTTCTGTTCCTCCGACCTTGTCTTCGTGGCTTCTGATTTTCTCGATTTCCTCTTCGCTTTACCCCGATCGACCTCTTTCTCCTCGGTGTCTTCGGTCTTCGAGCTCGACCTTGCGACCCTCGATTTTTTTCTCGATCTCCGAGTCTCCGTGACTCTCGTCTCTCTCGATGTTTCCCTCGGCGTTCGCGACTTTCTTCCCGATATTTGCACCTTCTCCGACGTTTTTTCCAACGATTTCTTCACCACTACCACCTCGAGACTGTCGTCGCTCAAGCTTCTATCGTCGTCTTCCTCGGTCTCGTCGGGTTCCTCGACGTTTTCGCTGCTCACGCTTCTCTTCTCGTCGCTCGATTTTCCATCGCGATCGTTCTTCTCGTCTCGCGATACCGACGACTTTCGAGCTTCCTCGTCCTCGGTCTCGACGTTCGTTTCACTCGACGACTCACCGTACTCGTGCCGTCGCTTTTCGTTCGTTCTCTTAGCACCGATTTTCCTTTCCGTTCTCGTCAGGCCCGAGCACTCCTCGTATCTCGCCGATTCGCTCTTGGCTCGTCTCTCGCGATCTCGGCGCCTCGACGACTTTCCCAAGCGCATCTCTTCCTCGCTGAAGCTACGGCTGCCTCGACGATCCTTGAATCTTCGCGGACTACCGGCGATCCCTCGTCTTCTCGTTCGCTTCTCGATCCATCGCTCCTCGACGTAGAGATCCGATTCCCGGTGACTTCGTCGCCGTCTCTGATCCCCGCTACTATCGCTCTCCGTGCTCGAGTCTCCTCTCTTCACGCGCAATTTAGCGGCGAAAACTGCGACAGTGAAACAACATATAAATGCAATTCGTGAGTTAATCCAAAACTTTTATTCTTGTATGTTTGTATTTTTTTTTGCAAATTCTTTAAGTCTCATTTAATCAGAGATATTTATTCATCGATTATCGTTAATTCATGAAAACCTCTGTTAGGTGCCGTCTTGTGAGTTCGCAGATGTTGGGCCGTCGTTCCACCATGCATCTGCACGAGTTTCGCGCAGTCACGATGGCCACGATACAGAGCAGCGTCGAGAGCGGTCATCGGGCCGCTTTTGCTCGTACGCAGTACAGCGTTTATTCTCGCGCCGTTGTCGAGCAACACTTTGCAAACGTCGAGATAACCGTGAAGAGCTGCCACGTGAAGGGGCGTCTTGCCGTCGTGAGTCGCCACGTCCAGGGTACTCGGACGTTTCTTCGCGAGCCATTCGATCAGCTCTATTCGACCGGATAGCACTGCCTCGTGAGCGACGCCGGTTCCTCGCACCGTCCTCGCGTGCAAAGAACCACCGTGTTGAGCGAGAATTTTCAGCGTTTCAAGCTGTCCCTTCGCAGCGGCGCAGAGAGCGGGTCTGCGATAAAAAAATCGACAAAAGTCACAAGAAGAAATATTTGGGTAATTGGGTCATCAACCCATACGAGCTTCTGCAACGATCACTGGGAAGAGTTTGTCTCTTTGGAAGAGAAATAATCTTTATAAAACTTTATAGTCTCGTTACTTTTCTTCAGACAATTTTGATAGATATATTTCTTCCGCAAAAACTTTGATGAAAATAGGAAGATAAATAACGTCCTTCCCAGCGATTGTTTAAGGCATCGTCAGTCGGAAGATTATAATTTTTGTTCAATAAACTTTTGTTTGCCAATCGCAGAATCGAGTCGGTAATTCGTTTCTTAGGTCGCGGAAGCCAAAGTCATGGAAATCTCTGCATATCTTAGTGAGACTCGCACGAAGAAAGAAGATAATGATTTTCTATTGTTTTTTTACAGGTATTCGATAAATTGAAGCGAAAAATTATCGTCTTTCGAAAGACCTCCATTGAGTCGATATCGATTATTCAATAGGACATTGCAACGTCATCGATATTGTGAGACAACTGAAGCTACCCACGTTCTTCCTTTTCGATCCTGTCGATTGGGATCAGCCCCCAATCTCAATAAGAGGGCCGTAGCGTCGGCATGTCCGAGGGTAGCGGCATAATGCAATGCCGAACAGCCATTGTCGTCCACATGATCGGGATGCGAGCCGCAAAGATTGACCAGGGCTTCGACGCATCTCGCGTGGCCTCTCGAAGCTGCGCAGTGCAACGCCGTTAGGCCATCTTTGTCCGTTGCACCTGCGGCCGCCGAACCACCGGCTCTATATTTTTTATAGTAAAAAAAAGAAGAAACCAACGTGAATCAGAAGATATTCGAACAGATTATAAATTCAAGGGCAACCATCAGTGCATGAAAGGGACGATTAAAATACCTTGCTAAGGCGAGAACCGCTTCGACACTTCCAGCACTCGCAGCCCAAAGTATCGGTTGTCTACCGTCCTCGTCTTTGGCATTAACGTCGGCACCGAACTCGAGGAGCGTCTGCAAGACTTTGAGACCGATCTTCTTGGGTACCGATAGCTCGGCGGTAACCGCCGCGCCGCAACATTGGGCGGCGTAGTGCAGTGGAGAACCACCGCGAAGATCAGGCGTCGAGGGACGCGCACCCGCAGCCAAAACCAGCCGAACGCATTCCGCCTCGCCGCAAACTTCGAACGTAAGAAAAACACTGCGATTAATCGGAGTTTAACATTAATCATTGACTTATTGAAATTAATTATACTTAATTTACGATCAATGTTACTCGAGCATACAAATTTTGTCTATAATCTGTCGTATTTATAATTAGTACTTGAATAACGAATCATTCAGCCTGTAATTATTAAGCACTTTTTTTCCTTTCAGGATTTATTTATTTAGCCAGATCCACTTCTTCTGTGTTTTGGCGACTCGAGACTAATTTAATATTTTCGTAATTCTCAAGCTTGTTTATTACTTTTACAATGAAATTTCCCCAAGTATGAGATCATCGAGACATTGTGAGAGCTTTATCTGGTACGCGAGACGATTACGAAGTACGCTGGTAGAAAATTAATGAACAGCGCGGAGCGTGATAAGTGATAAGTAATCGAAGAACGACCGTCGAGGAAAACCCGTGCGGGTATCATAACTCCTCGGCGAGCTCGGTCGCGGGCTTCATTTGAATAAGTCGAGCCTCGAGCGTCCCACCGATGGGATTGGAGAGATCTCGGCGAAATGATCTACAGGAAAGTGTAGGCGGGAGTGGGAACGCGTATAACTTCAACCCCGGACTCGAGGGAAGTCTCGCGTGTTCCTCCGCGGTACAAAGCCGACAATTTCTCTAGTCGTTCCACACGCGTTATAAGTACTGACCCACTGACCTTAACTGACCAGTCGGCCCACTTAATGACGTTAGATCATGAGAAACGATATCATTTTATTATATTTCCATTCTTCCCAACTTAACTCCTTGCGTAACACTTCTACGAGCCACGAGCTCACGATCTGCCCTTTAGAACTTTTTTTTTCATTTCGTGATTCAACGCATAATGAAAGGATACAACAAAAAAAGGGTTTATCAGTAAAATCTGCTGAGAAAAATTGTTACTAGACATTGTACAGCATTGAAGTAGTACGAGGTACAGTCCAGCCAAACGTGCGATTTAAGGAGAATTCGAACAATTCTCGATGAATAAAAAACTGAAAAAATCAAGGACGTAGAAGTTGCTGAAACCATTGATTTACTTATAATAATTATATCAAAATGTTATCAACAAATTAATGAAAAAAAGAATTCTTCAAGAAATCATCGTGCAACATAACTTTTTTTTATGTAAAAGATTATTATTATTATGCAAAATCAATCTCTGCAATTCCATATGCCTGATTTTTTTTAGATTATCCCTTTGAGAAATGTTCGAAGTTCTGTTTGAATCTCGCGTTTGCCCGGACTGTACCGGACCTACTACCTTAAGAACAGTGAGTTGTATGGGACGATGCGCCAGTCGCGCGCGCTAGTAGTTACGCCCGGGTCTGGTCAGCCAGAGTATACTACTCCGGTTATAGGGGCCGGACATAACTCTCGAAGGTCCTCGGAACGGTCCGCGACCGAAAGCTCGGCAATCGATAAGCGTTACTCGAACAAGCGGAATATTCATTATCCTCGATTTAGCGAATGCGATGTACGTTCGCCTTCGTCGTAAATTTCGAACATTGTCCGCCGAGCGATAGGAAAGACACTAAGTAATTGCTCTGTCGCGCGGTCGAGATAGATCGATAAAATAACTCGTTCGTTCGTTTCGCAGATACGCACGGGACTGATGATGGAATAAGCGATCGAAGATATCCGAGATTGCTCACCGGTCGCCCAGTGGAGAACGCTGTGTCCCTCCAAGTCCTTGGCATTGACGTCGGCGCCGTTAGCCAAGAGTACGGCAACCAATTGCGTGTCACCGGCAATGACGGCGAGGTGAAGGGGCGTGTGTCCCTCGGCGTCCGGAGCATTAACGAGCTCCGGTGCGGCCGAGGCCACGGCACCACCCGTTCCAGCGTCCATGCAGTAATGAAGGGCACTTCTGAGCGTACGATCTCTGTAACCCGCCGTTTCCTCTTGCTCCTTGAGCAATCGAAGTACCCGAGATCTGTCCCCTTGCTGGCAAGCGTGCATCAACGGCGTCGCACCTATATGAAGGACTCTGCAAGGTTTATTCGACGGTTAAAAGTAATTTTTGCTTTCGTTTCTTCAATGACGAAGAAAAAACTTTAAGTTTCTTTCAAGAAAAATTATTTACACTCGATTTACTTATTTTTAAAAATATTAGAGTGCCGCTAGAAAAAAATCAATCAGTTCTCTCAGAAAATTTGTTTTTATCATGATTGCGATTTTAGTTACGTCTGAAGAGAATAACCGAAGAAGTGATTTCTTTCGTTTTAATCACTAATCTTTTTTTTCTGTAAAAACAAACAACATTGAAAGCAACTTTTCATATAATGAAACACACTATTGAAAAGAAGACACTGAGACCAAAAATCATATGGTTCAGTTAAAGAAATATTTAAAAAAATTCAAGTAGTTGAATTCTGAATGAATTTCCAATGGATTCAATAGATTCAATAGAGGTAAAATTTCCATGCCTGTAGGGTCTGCGCTTCTGATGATCCGGATTTCTGGAAACGTACGGCGGACCTCTGGTCCACGGGATGTTCGTGCTCGGATTCTTCGATCTTGATTGTTGCTGTTGCTGATTACGATTACTGTTGGGAACAGGTGTCAACGGCGGCAGGCTAACAGGTTCGGGACTTCTCTCTTGTTTTCTTTGTTGTTCCTTCCTTTCCTGATGTTTCAACGGTATCGGCGGTGTCTTCGTGTCCATGCCCTCGTCAACCCAGCCCAACGCTATTGTCGGGTATTCAGTCCGACTCCATGCCGATCTTCGACGAACTGTCCGCGGTCGGTTCCCTCACGGAGGACGACATCGCGGCTTCTTGACGGTTTCACTACTGAAGTTTCACCGAGAAGCACAGAAGCTTGTAAAAGATTCGACTTGGATATAACAACGCTTTTTTTTATTCTTTCCTCCGCAGTTGCCGATAAGAGGAGGTACCTTGGAAATTCTATGACCCGATTCGCCGCGTCCAACCCTCGGACGTGAGGAATCTAGGACGATCTCGGTTACCAGAATAAACCGTGAAATCTTCGTGCGGGGTTGAAGCGATCGGGGAAGGGGAAGGGGTTGGCCGACTAGCCCGAAACTAGAGCTCGGTTACTGACCACGTGGAGAGTGGGTTGACCAGGCCACTCGGCTATCAGAGCTACCATAGAAACGGAGAGTCACAACAATCGGCCACGGCGAAGAAGCACTTAATAGCCGATCGCACGGCAAGGTCGTCCACGTGACGAATTCGAATGGTTTCTCGGCTTTGATTATAAAAATTTTGCCTATTCTCTAGATCCCGGAAAGAGCCCTTATTTGTCGCCGTATCCACAGAATCGGACAACGGAATCTTTACTTCAATTTAAATATACTCGCGGTGAATAGCGGTATTCGGAATTCTCTGCATTGCATGAATTACGAACGATTTTGTTTGCCTCGCGTACACATAGCATGACTCATAGACGGGTGTCGGGGATACATCGCAAACAGTTTTTATCCATCGATCGGATCGATCGTTGTTCCGGGCAAATAGCACATAGTCGCGAAAGGATTCGGTCATGAGAATTTAACACGTGTATCATACTCATCCCGAATACTTCACGCGAAAATAGAAAGAAGTGAGTTATATCAACGTCTATTTCGATTGGAAATTTGTACGCTAAACTAATTCGAGATATGTACGTTCTTTTTTCGTAGATCGAATCGATCGTCGAGCGAACTTTTGGCGCTGGGTTTTAACGAAGATTTTATTAGGCAAAGTCGTTGAAAATAATTCGAGGCAGTTCGTGTGATTTTACGAGCTTCGACGCGGCGAAATTCAGCACCGATTTTCTCGGGGCGCCGCGCGCTCCGGTGTCACGTTTCATCTGACGATCGTTCGTCAGGCTCATCGCCTATGCTACATCCATTCGAAACTTCCATCGCTCTTTCCATAGCTATCCCCGAAGCCGGTATATACGTAGATATATCTTAACTATAGTGACTGCCGTATACTCTACACATGATTCTCAAACACGACTGTCCGCGTTCTTAAAGCTCCTGCCCATCAGGTGTCACGCTATCCTGAGCCTCGTTTTCAGGCCCCGGATTTGCGCCTATTTCTCATTCTCTCGATGATTAAGCCCTGACCTGCATTGCCATTCGGTACCCATAAAAGAATAATCGATTCTAATCAATCGCGAAAAATGTATCCTCGTCGATTTAATTGCATGTTTCAATTAATCGATAATGTAACGATTGAATCTTTGGCACGTTTCTCTATTTTTCTCAAACAAACTTTATGTGATTCTTCAATTTTAACTATTGAAAAATTTTCTTTTCAGATAAGAACATCGTCAGCGCAACTTTAATATTACTCCAACACTCCCAACGCGTTCTACCGATAGACAGCCTGTACGTCTTGCGCGCCGTCTCAGTGAACCTCGGCACGACGTCGAGAGGAAAAAAGAAAAGAGAAAACGAAGTCGAGTGCTGCGAATAAGGAACGAGAGACTACCCGAGTGCTAACTGCTGGAGAACATCGATTTTCCTTATGATAACGAGCCGCTAAGCCGGCACTGTCGGAACTCCCGGTAACGCTTTCAGTCCCACCGTCGCTCTTTTCTTCATTCGTCAGAGAAAAACGAAAAAAAAATGCACATAGTATGAGCCATGCAATATTCGGTATGGTACGCGAGCGCGATAAGATTGTTTCGCCAGTTCTTTAGTCCAACTTCCGGTTCTTCAAAGAAACCCCCTCCTTTTTTTTCTTCTAATGCAGCACGACGAGGCATTAAAGTCTCCGGGTTTCGGAGGTTTCCCAACTTTCGCCTCGTTTCTATACGTTCAGTCTATGTCGCGAAAGAAAAAAGGAAAAAAAAATGCGGAGGAGGAATATTTATATTTGAATCGCACGAACGTTGAACGCAAGGGCTGCGTCGCGAACGTCGAGCTTTACTATATGTGCGTTCCATATGTGCCGCAATTGCATCCATAATTCTCCGGCTGCATAGGATAGTATGGCCAACCTATGCGCTGGAGGTAACAGACTCAAACTCTCCGTGTGTACGGTGCCGCATAGATATACGCTAGAAAGCGTCCGACGAACCCACGTGCACGTGCTGTTGCCCACCGGGCGCGTATAACACCGTCGTGAGCGGTGACTGAAAATCGTTATTTCATTAATACGCCGAGGCTTACGCGAACGTAGATCCCTACTAGCGACACATAATACTCTCTCAATACGCGCCGCTCGTTCGCTCCAACGCGATTCTTTCTAACGCAACAATTAATATAGTTCAAATTATTATTATCGCAACGGTTACTTACCGATCGATCGAACGAACACATATTCACTGTACGCCGATTCATAAATAGTCGAACATTACCGAGCTAGTTTCAATAATAATTGATCAAGAATCTTCGAAAACTTTATTTTCATTAAACCGGAGTCGCGACATTTTTTTTTTCAATGCTAAGCAATGATAAATATGACTTTTTGGAATTTTTTTTGTGAAAAAGAATTATTTGTGCTGTTTGTCTTTTGTTTTTCAGTGTTAAAGATAGCGTTCTTTTTTGCTGGTGCCGGCCACGAGGCTGAAGAGTTCCGCGGGGCGTGTGAAACGCTCCTTGCAGTGGTGAGACGCGCACTGGTTCGCCGTTAGCGCGGTCAGTTAACGTAAGGGTTGCTATTGGATACCACCACCCTCCGTGCGACTTGACTGGGTCTCGCCTTGTCGCTATATAGCACGTCGGATATTTCACGGCATAACGGTCGTGCGCGAAAACTTCGTGCACATCAACAAATCTCATGGACGCATTATGGCCTTCTAATTAATTCATCTAGTGCAGACACGCTTGCCGAGCATACAATCTCTGCTTCGCTGGAGTGTTTAAACGATAGAGCGACTAAGAGATTAGAACAATGTAAATTAATGCTTCTCATTCAAATAAATCTCGCCAATGTACAATTTTTGGCGGTTACAACACGGACACCAGTAAAAGCTCGATTTTCTCCCGGTGCGTTCATATAGCTCGTGATAATGATGAATTATTCGTACAAATGTTATCTGAACGCTCGCTCCGCTTTCTTCGAATCGGCGGAATCGAGAATTCTTGTGAGAGGCAGAGTAAAACGCTAATAACTGGGGGTATAGCTCAGTGGTAGAGCATTCGACTGCAGATCGAGAGGTCCCCGGTTCAAACCCGGGTGCCCCCTCAGGAATATTTTTTCATCTTTTTTTTTTTTTAACCACGCAACACATTCTACACATACGAAACTCGCGTGCAGGCATTCCAACGGTATCAGCCGATTTCGAAATCGACAGACTAATCGCGCAGTCAATCCGAATCTCGGATTTGCCCTACATATATACTTATATATAATTAGTGCGAGCGGCGACCGGTTTAAAAATAAAAGAGCGCGAAAAACCAATCTATTCGCTTCCTCGCTAATTTCGCGTCCAAATTGAGTCGTGTAATTAACCAAACGAATTGTTCGTCGATCCTGTGACAATCGCGGCCTGATCGAGCCACGATTGTATTTCGAACATCTGTCAAAATCATACGTCGTCGAGCGGGATGACGACGACGACGACGACGAGACGGAGCAGCGCGAGCTTCCGCAATGAATGACGGGACATGGCGACGTGTGGTGGGTCGAGTTGTTTTCTCTCCTACGACATAACAAAGTAAATAAAATTGCATCGAATCCATCGCCGAGTCCAACAATCGCCCGTGAACAACGGATTCTCCGAATTTCGTTCGATAATCGCCGTGCGACTGTGGATAGTTCGAAAAAGCCACGAAGATGAATTACAATCATTCGGGAGCGCGAAGAGGTGAGTCCGAGAATTTCACTCTCGATGAATCATTTTTACTTTTTTTCTTTTTTTCTCCGTCTACAAACCGCTCCACTTTCCACGTCGTCACGCGTTCAAATATATCGCTCGCACGTTAGTTTATCGTTGACGCATCAAAGTCTTTTTTGACGCGACGTTTATCGCGAAATAAATAAACTCCGATTACCGCGGAGAGGTTAGGTTCCTCGTTCGCCATATGAGAAACAAAGTTCACCGATAAGAGATAATCACTTTATTTTTCATTTCGAGATTATTATCCATTTTTTTGTGCTCGTTCATTTACGTCGCATCTTTTTTACAGGGAAGCCCAAGAGGATATTAGATCCTTCGACGGGACTCGCTGCGCCTACCTCGCCGATGACGCAGACTCCCTACATGTACAACCAACAGGTATACGCTGTAATTCACGAATTTCGAAATTTAATTTCTCTGGCTCATTTCAATTTATCATACATTTTGTAGGTGCCTATGAACAATGGTATGCAACCAGGATTCAACATCCAGACGGAGCAGTCTCCGGCTCCGTACGGATTCAATCCTCAGTCGCCGATGGCCCCTTACACGCCCGGCGACCAGAGTCGACCCGAGGGGTTCGTTCCTAGTCCTCAATTCGCGACGACTCTGCTAGCAGAGCCGATGGTCACCAACATGGCGATGCAGTACGGCAACGCCCTGGTGGGCTCGGGAAAGCAACAGCTAGAGAAATACGTGCCAGTCACGGCGATGAAGTATTACTTTGCCGTCGACACGGATTACGTCTTTGTGAAATTGGCAATGTTGTTTTTTCCATTCACCCACAAAGTGAGTTCCGTCGAGAACACAAATAAATTTTTCATCGAAATACGATACGGAGCAGTGATTGAAAATTGGTTTTTGTTTTCGATAGGACTGGTCCGTTAAATACGAGCAAGACGGTCCGTTGCAGCCGCGATACGAGAGGAACGCACCGGACATGTACATACCGACGATGGCGTTTCTGACGTACGTCGTGATGGCTGGGTTGTCGCTCGGCACGCAGGAACGTTTCAGCCCCGAGCAGCTCGGCATACTCGCGAGTTCGGCCCTAGCTTGGGGCTTGATAGAGCTATTGGTACACACGATAACTCTTTACGTCACGAATTTGGACACTAGTCTCAAAACTCTAGATCTGCTCGCCTATTGCGGCTACAAATACGTCGGCATTAACGTCGCGCTCGCAGTCTCGTTGGTGTTTCGACGGCTCGGTTATTACACGATACTCGCGTACTTTAGCATATCGTTGGCGTTCTTTCTCGTGAGATCGCTGAAACTTCGCGTCATACCGGAGGGTCACAGTTCTTACACGGCTTCCGGCAACAAGAGGAGATTATACTTCATCCTATTCGTCGCCGCGATTCAACCCTTGTTGATGTGGTGGCTCTCCTATCATCTAATATAAATTTCCGCTTCGCGTAGCGACGCGGTCCGCGAATCTATTCACGCGGAAAAGAAAAGAAAAATCCATCGCAACAGTGCTCCGAAAAATTCGGATTCAATGGAGATCCGCTTTATCCGTGTAATTTATATATGTGCCGAGTCTGTAACGTACCGCGAATTTTTGTAACGAAAACACAACGAGGGTGAGAGACAACGTGAGTAAATGAAGACAAAAGAGAAAATAGAAATCGATAGACACGAAGAAACTACATTCTTCAAAGCCTATGCGTTTAAGCTATTTTTCAAGTAAAAAAACAAGAAATCAATTCGCGCGTCGGCGTCACATCGGTTAAAAACGCAGCTACCTGGATACAATCTCCGAATGCTATTTTTTTTATAATTCCTTTGGAGTATCCAACGCAAGGGGGCTGAAACGCTAATGAAGTATCGATGAATCGTGAAGCGATCGACGAGCAACAATGTTCGTAATTACGAAGAATTCCGAATAGCTCGTGCGCGTCTGACGGCGGACTCGTGGAAAACGGCTTCTTTATATTCGAAGAATATTTAGGCAATAAGTACAGCGCGAAAAGAAGAGCGTTTGGGGGGCGGGAGGCGGTTTCGATGAACACGACGAGAAGGAGTGATCACGACCGTACTGCGAATTATACAACTGTGAATAAAATGGATCAGAGGAAGATTTAATGAATCATCGACCTTCTCGCGTATGTTTGTTGTTCGACCCTTTCTTACATTTTCCCCTACCACGCGACGGAGTTGGTCATCGAGTTCGAAAAAGCCGCCGGACTGCGTTGCATCTCCGTCGCAGTACGAAAATAATCCGGCGCTGCCGCTGCATTCGTCGTGTGTTTGTCGTTGCAGCGCCCCGTTGGAGAGAAAAAAAAAAAGCGACATATCGCTCGAGTACGCAACTTTGGTACGCAACCTGCTGGGTGCTGCTCGGCTCCTGGCTACGGTTGCCTGCTGCTTCGTGTGTTACGGTCGCGCCATCGCCCAATCAGTTAGCCGTGAGCTACGGCGGAGCGAGGGTGTCGTGTTGAGTTTGTTCGTGGGCCAAAAGGCCGAAAAATGGCGGAGCGTACGAAGGTGACGGCCCCGGCCACCCGGCCCGTTCCCATGAAGCTGTTTGCCACTTGGGAAGTCGACAGAACACCGCCCAATTGCATACCAAGGTAACCCGACTGCGTAACGACGTTATCGTCGTATTTCAAAAAGTGCCGGATGAAAACTGCGCGTACGTGATCGCTTAATGCGCGAATGGGAAAAAAAGTCCCGCGGTTCGGTACGCGAGTCGCACGGACGCCTGGCGAGAATCGCGACAGGTTAATGACACACGCCCTACGATTCGCCTTTCGTACGCGATTATTTGTCATCATCGATGCGAGAACCCTACGTCGGAATCATTCGCCGTATTGTTCTGCGCGTTTTTATCGCCGAGCGAGAGCCTGTTGTTTCTCACTTCATTGACCGACAAGCGAGAACCGTCGCCGTGCGCGCGCTCGATCTCAGGCGGGAGAGTGCGTCGTGCTTGCTTAACGAACGGGAGAACGCGCTCGCGAGAGCGAGGAACGGATGCTAGCTGTCAATCGCTACCTGACAGATCTATCTCCGACCACGATCTCACATTCGTCGAACCTCGACTGTTTCTCTGTTCTTTCTGCACAACGATAATTCGCATCCACGAATTTCGTACGACTGTTTCGTGGACGGAAAAAAGACGGGAACGTTTAGACGAGACAAAGACAAAGTCGGGATGCTCGAAAACTTATTAATATGACTGACGACCCTAGGTTTTGATTATCGAACGTCGCGCGTTGACTCGTTTTTTTTTTTTTTGTCAATCTCTACTGATAAGAAGCGTATATATTTGATCCACGATGGAAACGTGTTGCTTCGTGACTCATCCGAGCGGAATACATCGTCATTAATGTCGTTGTATTAGATATTTCGAATGGAGCGCACGGATCCGACGGAAACATTGCCGTAGGGCAGTTTTTATAATGCTTGCAGAACGGAGCCTCGAATTCGAGAGTAGATATTCCTTTGTGAGCGACGTTACGGGTGCATGTAACTCTTTGAATGAATGCATGATCGCCGCTTGTACTCGAGAAACGAAGTTTGCTCGAATAATCGAGAACTTCGACGAAAATGTCACGAACCCATCGTCAACTTCAAAGTGTCGTAAAAATAATCGAATCTGTGCCCATACGTTCTTCTTTTGGCGACATTTTGGTTTCAATGATTATCATCCATCGGCGCATCCGTCGGTCGCCGTGGTTATGCTCGGCGCATGAAATATCGCGACCGCAATCGTACGTTGTAAACGACGTATTCATAAATATTCGATAGGATTTAAACTCAACTCGGCGAGCATCGCTCTCGTGTTACAATTTGTAACCGAACCACCCGCAGGGCACGAGGGGGACCCTGTTTCAATTATTAATGTTCCAATTACGTGTAATACACGTTACGGCGATTACCGCTGCGATGCGCGAGGATTCCCGACTAAGGTTTCCCGTCGTTCGTTTCCGCCGGACGATTGCCGTGGATAATCGCATGGAAGTCCGCCCCGCGGCTGTATATAGACGCGATTAGCATTCCGCAGGGACATACACTCGTGTCTCGTTTAGTTTCGTATTTGCAAGTACCTCGTTGGGACTACGCGCTCGTGTGCCACGGGCCGCGTCGGTATTCGCGATTTTAAAAGTATTACGACGACTTCGACGTCGCACAGCCTTAGACCCGTTGCACGTTGCATGTCGTCTCCCACCCCCGCCGCGCGCACTCCGGGAACTGCTGATGATGTTGAGCGACAGACGGCAATCGTGACCGAGGTTCGGAAACAAAGCCATGAGAAAGTCGATTGAATCTTCTAAGGCTATTACACGTATAAAGATGTATGTATGTATACGTTTCCCGTATTTTATGTAGCCAACTATTTTGCGCCTCGCTCGACAGAGATTGTCGCGGCCGGCGCGTAAGGTTTCTCAACACTCCGCGGATCTGTTCTTCTTACGCGGTTGCAAACTCGCGATTGGACGGATAAGCCGCTAATTTATCGAGCACCCGAAGGGTTTCCTTGATGCAAACTATTGTGAGACTTTTTCGGACCTTTCGGGATAATTATTTCAAATGAATTCTTAATCATCGGATGCAAAGTGAAGAATCGATGATTCGATAAAGACTCATCTTTTTTTTTCCATCTTAAATTGGAACGCAATTAGTTATGAGTATGTGAAACTTCGTTTGGTTTAAGCGCGAAGTTTTTAGGAAATGAAGCATCGTTGCGAAAATATTTGCAAAATAATAGTTACCGATCAGCCGAGCGGGGGTGTACCAGTTTTTGGTGATTCAATGTAACCGGTAGAAGGAAATACCTCGGGAAAAAAAATCATCACTCTCGGCGCGTACAGATACGATATTCTCGACACGCGTTGATGACTAAACGGAAGAGTAACGAGCAATACGCGGTTGCGTCTCAAAGCGTCGAAGCGCCAATACCGTGTTTATTCGTGGCGGTGTCTACACGTGTTGTACATTATTATCGCAAGCCGTGCGTGGTCCCGCCACCGATTCCGTCTTACCCGGAATCCCGAAATTCTTTTTCTCCGCGCGCTTTCACGAAATTTCGACAACCATAGCGCGTGGGCGACTGTCCGGTAAGCGCGATGATTTTTTTTCAAATATCGGCGCGCACACGCGCGTCAAATGTGATTCACGAATTATCAAACAGAAGCTTCGCTTCGTCGGGGCACGGATATAGACTATATGGATTGCATAAGAGTTCATACACGCGAGGTATATGCGAGCAGTGCGAAAGAGACTCCCATCAAAACTCACCACCGATTGGAAAATCCTGTCGAGCTTGGGCTATCGCGCTAAACGATCTCAAGGACTTGCATAAACGATTTGAATATCGTTTGAACTCCGCTATATCCCCCCCCTCCCCGCCCTCGGCTCGCGTATAATCCGTTGCATTTTTTATATAGAGCTCGCGCGCACACATTGCCAGACGGAAGAATTGGCTTATTACAACCAACCAGAATCGAAAGTTTATTCCTAGACTATCGTGATTAAGTGGGATCGGCGAATTCGCCCGACGCATTGGAATCGCGCCTAGACCGCTCATATATATTTAAAAAAACCGCACGCACACATTTTCTCCCTCGCTTTTCATTCGTCGACCGCGAACCTCTTCTTAGATTTTGCGTTAAGCCAAAATTCACGATTGCGCAATAATGAGACATCTAATTTTACGTTTGACGCTTGAAAAGAGGAAGATCTATTATTCGGGCTCGAACGCGCTCGTGTAAGTCGATAAAACGTTCAACTCGTTCGGCCCGTCCGCGCGAGTCTACTATACCGGGAAAGTTATACGACACGGGAGTTAGCGCGACTTCTCGTTTCTTTCTTTTCGTTCGGATACTTACAACTTCTCAAACTACGTGTACCGAGTATATTCGTGGTTCTTCTTTTTTCATTGCGTGCACTCGTTTGATGGATTATGTAGATACATGTATAAGGCATTCAATCCGGACTCAAACGGTCAAAAAGTCGAGAAATTAAATAGCGAAAAAAATCGGAACTGCATCACAGCTCGTCATTATTCAGACGAGTTTCGCGTAGTTTTATTCAGAATCATGGGTTTGGTTTTTTTTTCGGATCAAGTATTAACATTTTTTCCCTGAAATTCCTGGATCGTCAAAACTAACCGGTTACACGAAAAAACATTCCGAGTAAACAAGTTGCTGTTTGCACTTTTTCACATGATCTTCGATAAAAACAAATGAGAAGCTTCCTTCTCCGAGAGTAAATTGGGTATGAAAATTTCGGGGAAAAGCTTCGAATTCAGCGTATCTCAGGAAGAACGAGTTAAGATATGTTGAAAATTACTTTTCAGAAAAATTACACAAATCTCGACATAATGTGGAATTGTGATGAGTTTCGATTTCTTCTCTCACGTATCGCTCTGAATTTTCAAATTCTATAACTGTAAATACGAGCATCGTGAATAACGTGACTTTGAATTCGTGACCATAATAGTTTTTCCAACAAAAAATCTGTACAGTTCTTTGTGTCGCGAGGCATTGCCAGCAACAGGGATTCCTTATCGAGGCTTCTCGCTCGACTGCTCGCTTATCACTGGTTGCTCCATTATAGCGTGAAAAAAAGATATAATAATATATAGATATATATATATACATATATGCGTCTCTAGTCTCTAGCGCCGTAAAAAGAAAATCGAGGTCGATGAAACCTTGGAGAAACGGATGGAAAAAAAAATACTCGAACCATCGAAAAACTTCTGGCAACATTCCGATGCAAGCAGTAAAGATCCGAGCGCTTCCGGATGACGAAAAATCGATTAAGAAGCGATTTATAAAAGAATTTTTCAAAAATTGAAGTCACTCGAATATTTTTTCGATAGACGCGAGGTTCGGGATTATCGGCGAGCAGCAACGAGCCCGTCTCGACTCATCTATCCGAAATTACAGACACACACACTTGATGACGTAATTCAGTTCTGGTGCATTGCGGAAGTCTCTGCCAAAAGAAAAGCCAACGTTGTTGTAGTTGGTGCACGCCGGTGGTTTGTGCTCGGTTATAGAGTAGCCGGTATAGATAGAGACCGTGAGAAGAAAACTGTTTAGCTGTTGCTGGTCGATAGCCGATACACTCGATGCTCTCCACAGCCTCACTCGACGTATCTCTAACTACGACATATGCAAATCCCGCTGTACCAATCAGAGCGAATTGTCGAGCTCTCGAAAAACCCAATGGCCGATGAAGATCATCGCTACCTGCGGCTCGTCTTATACTCTGCATTTGCATAACCGTAGGATAGAACGAAAACTCAATAATTGAAGGGTAGTAACGTCGAGGTTATTTTTTTTCGCCCGCGACGAGAGCTACGCTGCGAGATATCGAGCTAGCTCTGTAACAAGTGAGTTCGTGATCAGCGGCGAAAAGTACAACAGATATTGCGCCAAAATACGACGAACGCCAAAAGATTGTGTCAATTAATTTTTGTAGACACTTTTGTGCAAATGCGATTTTCAGTATCAATATTAATCAAATGAACAGGATATAAAAAGAAAAGAGATATAAAATGAAAAGGGAAAAATTACTCAGGTACTTTGCAATATTAACAATAAAAGACTATCAATTTTTTATACTAAAAATCGATCATTTATTATTATTGATATTAAGAGTAATTAAGTATTTTTTTCTTCATTACGCGCGTTTATCTTCAACCATTTATATCTTCACTCCTCGACGGAACATAAGATAAAAGTGCTTATCGTTTTCTACGGGGAACAAAGGCACTAGCGCGCGATTGATCGAGTTTCGGTATCGTCTTTCGAGACCCTAGAAACTGTTGGAAAAACTTCAATGCCCATAGAACCTTCACAATATTTGCAATAATTTTCGCGAAAACTTCCCCTTCGAATATTCAATCCCACACGAATCAATCTACATTTCGCGCCAAATAAGAATCCAACAGCGATTTTGTCCTGTACTCGGACAAAAATTATTCACAAAAAAATGTATTTCATTTCCGCCACGTCCGAAGATTCAGAATATCTTCCACGTCGAGCCACACTCTGGTACACGATCAGTGACAAATGATGCGACATAAAAACCTCTCGACATTCCACGATTTTTCTGTACTTTCATTTTTCTTTTTCATGCAGTGCTCGTTGAAAGAAAAATTGTAAATATACAGGTCATCCGTAACTATTATCTTCGCGCGCAGTTCGAGGCCGTAGTAAAGTATATAGTTTCGACGCGAGTGTACCCATTTTCCTCCGGGATGCTGCGCCACGTACGAGATCGGTATACGGCATTTACCGTAGCATAGCACGTGAAGGATAGGAGTTCGAAGTTAATACCAGTATTTCGCCCAAGGGATTCCCGTCCGTGATATCAACACGAACGTGCTGCGTGCCATCCGGCTTCTACTGATCATTGTGCTGCAACACGGCATGCCAGTAGCATCACCGGCAGCAGCAATAGCACCTCTCGTTGCGCACCGAGCGAGGTCTCGCTTCGACCTTGATGACGATTCGGGCTCAGGCTCTGTTGGTCGTCGACGACGACGACGACGACGGGCCGGGACAGCCGGCGCCCGCGGTCACGCGGATTTACACGATTTGCGACACTCCGACGGCCAGCAACACGCGGTGCTCTATCCATTTCCCACTCCCATTCTCTCTCTATCGCAATCCCTCGTTCTCTCGCGCGGTACCCTCGCCCTCGCAATTCGCCTTCATCGCGGCCAAGTTTAATCGAGAGGACAAGGTTACCAACTGGCCGTGCACGAGGCCGAAGCTTTTCGCATATCATCCGTGAACCTGACGCCTCGGTTCATCCCTATACACTATTTTTGGAAAGGTTTTTTTTTTCTCATCTACGGGCAAGGATCGGATTATTATATCCGTGTATCGAGTGCTAAGCGAATGAAACGAACTATCATCGTGCAACGTGTAAAAGGATTAATAGTACGCTTTCATGTTTCACAGTGTAGATTCACGTATGCGAGGAGGAAAAATTGGGAATAATCTCTATAATTATGTGGCAATTTTTAACTAAAACGTATAAAATAATGGTGAATTTGATGAAAGCGGAAATGAACAATTGAAAACAATCGCGACTTGTTCAAAATAACATTTTTCAAATTTCAGTAAAAATTTCTTCAATTGTTTGAATTAAAAGATTCCAATACCGGATTTTCAGTTATTTTATTTTATTGGCAATATTACACGGATCACTCATAGAAGCATTCCATACCGGTATTGAACGTTATTTCTTTTTGTCTATATGTCGAAATTTTCACGAATTTTCCCACATACGTTTTTCTGGTATATGGCAAAGATTGTCAAAATACTGAAATATCCGCCCTACAAACAGCTTGAACTGAGCACATATTTTCAGTTAGAAGGATAAATATGTTTAAATTTACGATTAAATATGCTTCTAGCTGAGAATATATATTTTTAGACCGAGCATTTTGTTATTTCGGTGTACTAAAATTGCTATGAGCACGTTAAAGATTATTTCCTATATTATTCTCTCCATATATGTATGTTTTGTGATAAATGTCAAACTAATTAGGAAGTCCTGCTCCGTATAACTCACTAAAATGACAAGTGAAGTGAATGCGAAAGGAATTAAAGATAAACGATGAGAGACCAATTACCGTTCTTAATTCTGGCGTCCCAGAAGCCACGGTCCAATAACGAAATCGATATTTATTCTCGCTTTCTCGCTCTCTCTCTCTCTGCAGATGATACCTAACGCCGAATCAACAGCGAAAATATTGCCTCGCCAAGCTCCGAGAGTTTGATTCGATATAACGCTGATATTCGACGTAAATCCGATTTATATACGAGTCGATATTATAAACGAGTACAAACCTCGATGGGTTTGACATTTCTGATTGGCGTCGGGGAGGTGTCATCGATGAAATGATATTTCGTTCTCAGCCTTATCACGGAACTGTATAAATTGCTTTTTTCCACCCTTCACCCTCGTCGTTCGCTCCCTCTGGGTTTAATTAGCTTTGCCGGAACTTCTGTATTAGATATTGATATAGTTGTAGATGTGTACATTATATACTATATAGTATCTACGCTATATATATAGGCAGATATCTATTTAACTGACGACAGTAGGTTGACTCAATTTCTCTATGCACACCCCAAGAAGTTCGATCGAAGCGGAGAAGTTTCACGAAAAGTTTGCATAAGGTAAAAGTACCAATGTTCGGACCCATCCCAGTATTCGGACCATCCTATCCGGGTTTAGTTTCTTCCGAATTTGAGAATGAAAAATCGAATTTAAAACTTGAGATCGGATTTACAAACATTATTTGATGTGCAGAAAAAAGATTTACAAGGCTTAAGCCTGGGTTAGTTTCTATTGTTGCATTTTGTTTTAAAACAGACGATATGCTGGAACTGGTTCAATTCTTAAGATTTACGCGACCCGATCGACCAGTTCGAAGAAGTTAGGTCAACCAGTTCTACGTAGCTTGTCTTCGGTATTAATTCGACTAAATAAAATTTTTTTATTGACTTAGTAAATGTCAAAGGAATTAGTTGATACATAATTTTGTACGGCTGTGACCGATGTTGGTAAATTTTCTTTTGTTCGCCGCGGCTCAACATCCGACCGTTCCGAAGCCGCAACGAACAAAAGAAAATTAGTTGATACAAACTAGTTTAGGTTTAGATCAAAATAGTCGGAATCTATAATTTTCCGAAACATCGGGTCCTGCAGTGTCCGAATGTAGAAACGTGCCGAAAAGCCGCGTCCGGGGACTGAACTGCAAAGATAGTGTCGTTTCCAAGGCCTTCTTTCGATTCCTTCTTTCTCATTCGACTTTTTACCCTTCTTATATCTTCTGGGCTTGGCAGAGCCTGATCAGTAGAGTCAACGCGGGTCCCCACCGGTTTGTAACACACCGCAGGGACCGAACGCGATGCCCATATACAAAAATATATACACACATATGCGTGTGCATGCGGGTCTGCGAAGCACGAGGCAAAGTGGCGAGGGGGCGAATACAAAGATCTCTCTGGGAAGTGATCGACCTCGAGACTCGACGACCCAGCACTAATAGGAGGAAAGAGAGAAGGCGCAACGGAGAAAGGGTAGAGAGGAGCATCGAAGCTGGCGAGATAAAGAAAGAAATCTTTCACACTTCGGTCTCGTGTCGGGTAGTCATTCGTAGACCCGATCTCGTCGGTTTCTCACCTTTGTGTTAATCTTATTCTAATCTCTTCTCGATCCAGTCGCGATTAACAGATGTTAATTTTTTTGAGAAAACAGTCGCAGGACAACATTTTTCTCATAGAAGAAAAAAAAAGAGGGTTTTTCACTTTTTTTTGGTAATAAAAACAAGATTCATGAAAAATACGGTCAGGACTTTTGAAAAACGCCGAAAATTTGTTTAAAAAGAAATTTCTGATTTTTTTTGTAATTAGCTCGCTGATAAATCTTTGGTATAATTTTTTTTCTTCTTCGTCGTTTTACGAATCGGTATTTTCCTCACGCTTGCCACTTCTTCGTCAACTTCGGCTTCTTCTCCGTCGAGTTTCCCGGGGCTTAGGGTCGACGTTGAATGGAGAAACGCCGATGTTAAAGACGGCCGGAGGGGAAGCAGTCGAGAGAAGTCGAGTGTCGTCTCGCCGCAGTTGAGTCACAGGAGAGTTTCAAGACCAAGGAAAAGAAGTCGTTTCTCAGCGTCGTTTATTCTTTCCCCTTTATCCCCAAACGAAACGAGACCTCCCTCGCCACTCGACGGGTTCTCTAATCTCGCTCATGGAAAAACTCGGATCCGTCGAAATATACGAGGGAAAAGAGGAAGGAGAAGAAAAATTCTCGAGCGAAGGTAAATCGAAGCAGTTGAGCCTCGCGCACCGAACAGGAAGCATTCCAGAAATATTTCACATATAAGCCGATTCGAGAGATTTTTCCCGTCTCGGGCAGGATATCGAAAGAATATTTTTCCGTATTCGCCGTATTCGAGATTCAAATCGTCGACGAGCGATGCGAGTGCATATTTAATATAAAACAGAAAAAAAACCCAATCCGTTATAACGAGGAACGCGAATAGTCGAAAGGGGTATTGTCTGCCAAAAACTCAGACTCGCCCTTGGCTTCGCTTGTCCGAATTATGTTGCTCAAAGTTTATGCAACGAGCTACGAACATTAAAACGAGAGATTCGCGAAAAACAACTGAATCTTTCGAAAAATAACAAAAACATTGAAGCGGCAAAAATTGAATAAAAAAATAAAAACAAAATTCTGAAAATGCAATCCACCGTTATTCAAAGTTTTAATAAATAGACTGGTACATTAAATTCAATGTACAATTGTCTTGGAAAATAGATGTAAAGTTCATAAAAAACTGTAGTCAAAACTTTGCCTTTCAAAATCAACTTCAATGTCCCTATAAAAGTATCTCAAATCCGATAACTTACTTCAAATTCGATAAATCACTTCAATTTCACTGTACAAGAGGACATTTACTTTTCATCATCACAATCGTACGTAAAATGTAGCTAACCCGTTTATGCATCAAAGCTCAAAAAATTTTTTTTAACAATATATATGAGAGTTAAAAAAAATCGATGCTCCATTTGAGCTCGTGGAGCTTAGCTGCGCCCCGTATACCTGATGCAATAAAGTCCTCGTGACGAGCTTTCACCGGGGATACAGAGCGGCTGCATGCGCCGCAGCGAGGGACTGGTCATATACATACGAAATGTAATTATACGCGGCCGGCTAAACCGTAGTCGGGGCCCAGACGCATGAGGATACCTCAAACCTCGACCGGAACGTCTATCCTGCGTCCTGGAAATTTCGCCGTTAATGTACTAATATAAATTCGGTATGTTTGTTTGGCACGGTAGTTCGCGAATCCACGACAATATCAGCCCGCGACAGCTAGACTTGGTTAACGGTCGCGCAAAAAAAAAAAAATATATATATATATATATATATATATATATGTATTATATATATAAAACGAGAGCCGTGCTGTATGTAGGCTGCACGGGCGAGGTGAAAGAGAGAAAGCTCACGAGCGAAGCGCGCGGTTTATATTCCGTCCGCAGACCTGCATATTAAAAGCTTCACTGACGCTGTACAATCAAGAGTGTGTGAGTCCGCCGTATTACCACTGTCCGCAATCGATATTCCTTTTTTTCTCTCTCTTTCAAGAGACAAAAGACCACGCGCCTTACTCCCGCGTCTAGATTATTTTTTTCGCCATCCGTCTTCGAATAAAACGTGTTTCGCTGTTCTCATCCTCACTCCGATGCATCGTTTAAAATTTTCCGCTCGCGACGAATGGGAAACTCACATATTTCATCGCCAAATAAAATACTGATGGACTACATTCGAACGATCCTTTTAGTATTTATTTTATCGATTCCGAAGTTATTTTTCGCGAGATAAAATAAATAAACGGTATTGTTAGTGAGCAATGAAGAAAAATCGCCCACGGTACGATAAGAGTAGGTCGGCGCGGAATATTTTTCGATTTGATTGATTACTCTGCAAAAAATATCATGAATTTTATAAAATGTTTGATACACAAGGTCATATGAAATAAACAAAACAGGCGTATGAAATTAGAATTCACGTACATAGCATTGACGGCCTGAGTGTAACATCGTGAAAATTCACTTATTTCGATGCGAATTTAATACACTATTGTCGATTTATAACGAAATTTATTTCGGAAACATTAAATCACATACTTAAATTCAAGTAAATTTCATATACTCGCGTTTATGAACAGCGCAAAAATTGTTTCTGGTCTTCGGTATACTCGTAAGGTGATTGCACACGTGTCGATAAAATTCAATACACCTGTATATGCATAAAACTTTATATGCTTTTGATTATTTTTCAAATGCACGCTTCTACAGTGCATTTGCTATGAATAATATAGCTGTCTAATGAAAAAATACGAGAAACGATGTATAATACGAGTCTATGTGGTCGACAATAAAGAGAATTATTAGCGCGTAAAAAGTCGCATCGTGGATTAACGATAACCATTCGATTCGATGCACACACGCGAAAGCAGTGAAGGCAAAAGCGCACGAACGGATGCCCACGTGTTTGTCGTCCTTTCTCCGATTCGCTTCGGTATTCGCGTTATTCATCAGGCTCGATGCATATATACGGCCCGGAGTACACGAGGAGACACTTCGAGACAGTTCACGAGATCGAGATCGATCACGTACACGCTCGTGAGATCGCACGGGATGACAAGAGAAACTGAAACTTGTAATGCGCGCGTGTATGCGTTAATACACACGAGCGAGTCCCGGTGTCTCTTCGTCTCTCGCCTAGCGCACAGTTGCTCGGTTCGATGTAGATTCCGGCTGTATAACGTATTCCAGAGGGACTCGAAGCCATCGTTATCGCTTACCCTTGGTGAAACGACCCTTGTCGTAGACCGAGCGTATATGCGCGGGGGCGCGGAATCTCTCTGTTCCATCTCTTCGCTATACACGCTTATCTATTATCAATACCGACGCGTCTATTCGAACTCGCGCTCCTCGTCGCGCGTTGTCCGCCGCAATACGCGCGTCCGTAAACGCAAATGTTCAAGTTCATCATAGATAGAGAAACGTATCAACGTAATTTATTGCGTACGAAAAGATAAAAAGGACGGAATAAAAAATTCTCGGGGATATTCGAATGATTTGTGTAGACCGAGAGAAAAGATAATGAATCGGGAGAGCCGGCGGTTGGTTGGGAAAACACTTTACACCGTTAATACTCGAGTTTCTCATAGACACAAAAATGTGCCAAACGCAACTTCTACGACGCGGTTGAAAAAAATGAAGTGAAAACGGTAAATTCTTAGTATTTCGAGTGATTTGTGTACAATGAGAAGAAATAATGGGTCGGAGAATAATTGTTAGTTGGGACAATAAATGTTCGAGTCAATCGAACATACAGAAAAATGTATTCACGCAATTTATTTGATCCAGCAAGAAAAAATACATTGTTTCAAAAATTCGACAGGATATTCGAGCGATTTGTGTAAACTGAAAAAAAAATATTTTTCGACTCGTCAGTTTTTTCAGTCGAAATAATCCAGAAAAAAGCTTTTCTTTTCGAATAATTTGATAAGGATAATATTTATGGTTTATTTATTCGATGAGAATTTCGTGGCTTAGACATTTGCTTCTGTAAATTCTCCTCACACCGTCGAGACTTTCGCGGAATCCTGTAACGATAATGATAAGCTTCTTCTCATCCCGAGTGACACCGCTTTCTATCTTTTACTACCGTTTCCGAAAGTCCCGAGCGCGTCACAGCCCAGCAAAAAATCTTTTATTCTCGATTTCCTCAATATTATCGTTTCTCGCCTCGGAGTGCTTTCCACAAAACGAATTTCCACGGTCGCCCTCCCACAAATGATCGATACGACTCGTGACTGTCGTTATCTTCGTTATCGTTCATTGCGCGTATGCACGTGCGTGCGACTCCCATTCATCGCTGTTGCATCGCGTTCCACCTACGAAATGATTCATACCGCGCTCGCCGCGCGACGTAAGTGTCGTTTTATCTATAAAACTCCGACCGCACCAGCACCGTAGAGAGTGCTCTATAAGCTTCGCAGACTCGCGTTATATCTGTACATCTCGTGAATTCAGAACTCGGCAGTGCACTGGAGAGCGTTTTGTGCTCGCTTGCGTACTCGCATATACAACACGCCCACGAGTCTATCCGGCGCGTTCGATCGCCGTCGTGTGGGTGTTTTTCGTCGAGTTCACGAGAGGACAGAGAAGAGCCAAAGTGACTCGACGAGAGAGCGAGAGAGAGAGAGAGAGTGGGAGGGAGACGGAGAGGTAAAAGAACGTTGAGCCATTCGCGCATAGAGAGAGCGGGCAGGTGCGTGTCCTACCACGGACTCGTAAGGCTCGAGGAGGGCCTTCGATGTGTATCGATTTGACTTGGGCGTCGGTGACGACGAGCCTTGCCTCTTGCCCCTTTTCTCTCTCTCTCTCTCTCTCGCGCTTCGCCTCCGAGACCGGCGAACTCACGATTTTAGTCCTCCTGCCGTTTTGTCCCAACCGGTTGGACGCTCGATCTCCATTCCATACTTTTTACCTTCGATCCAATAGACCTTGCGGTTATCGGTCAATCGAGCGGGAAATTATTAAATGCCTTCGTCGGCGAGTCAACGAAGAAAGACCGGAATAGATTCAATGGCCAATCCAAGCCGCATGCCCCGGTATACTTTAAACCCATTTGCCGTGGAAACGCCACACTGTAGAAACATGAAATATAAATCGTGTCTCGTCGTTATGTAATGTCCTGTGCTCGTTCTTTTTTTTTTCTCTCTCTCATATCTATTGTTGTATCTCTCGACGATATTCTCTGCATTTAAGATACCCAACAATATGAAGAAAAAAAATGATGAACAGTATTCTCATACAATTAGTCAGACACCGAATGGAAAACAAATGTTTGTTCTTCGCGTACACGACGAACGTTCTCGGTATCGTGTTGGTTTACATCAAAGCTTCGTTCCATGGCAATTAAAATATCGCAATGACGTCAATTGTCGGACTGCGTCTTCGAGGGTGCTGTGCAAGAAATATCAGACATAGAAAAATGAATCATGCTTTCGATATACGGGTGAAAATTGCTTTTAATTAACTAAATCGGCGTTTGCAAATCGCCATACGAATATTCGATTGATTGAACGAAATAATTTTCGCAGTAAGAATACAAGTAGTTACTTTAAACAGTCGTTAGTACGATTGACAAATTATTATTATTATTATCATTTATAGTTATTGTACGTAGAGTATTACTTTTAATTAACAAAATATATCTTTCGTCATCGTCGATCGCCGATGTACTCGGTTCAACGGACCGTCCAACGACGATTAGTTCGTTACCTTCGTTAATTACCGGTTCGCGTTATAATTATTTTGAATTTACGTATTTTTTTATACGAGAGAATTCGTAGAGTCGGAAGAATAGGCGATACCGGGAGGGCTACTATAGTATAAATGCTATTGGCCGACGAAGAACCCTCGCAGGTTCACCGCCCCGTCAGGTAGCGTCACGACGTAAGTATCGTAGACGTGCCGTCGAGCCACGCAGAGACTGGAATCGCGAGACCCCTTGGAGCCACACGCACGTTCTGATAATACTTTTTCGCCACTTATATATCGTCCGTTCTCATCGTTCGCCACTGCTTTGCCCCTCTACCCTCGGCCACTGTGATCGATACATTCTCATTTCTAATTGATAAGAACGAAGCAACGTTCTCTTTTCCAACTTTCGATAGTTTCACTGTTTTTTTTCCCGTACTCGTATATCTTTTTCTTACGTATCGTTTTTTTGTTTCCTTCCTCATCTCTATAAATAACTCCTTTCGGAGTGGACAAAAATTATTTTCTCACTTTTCTTTATATTCGTGACTCGGTCTCTCAATTTCCATGCTTGGAATAGTTTTTTGTAAATGGAAAATTGTTGAACAGAAGTGTTTGCAGTAAATTTTCTTCATTAGGAAACTTGCTATTAAATTTTGAGATTTTTCATCCACGTTTTCTTGTGGATTATCTGAAATGTGAAAAATATGTATATAAAAGAAAAACTCAATAACATATCTAAACCGACTGAAAATGTTTCTAAAACCTTCAAAATACTTGAAATAATTTCGCGAGTAGCTTCGTTTATCATCGTTGAAAAATCGTTTATTATATTACATATAAAAAGAACTAACTGTGATCTAAAAATATACACGCCGCAATTACCAATGACGTATTTTTAATGAAATAATAAGAATCACGAAAAGAGAACACGACCGGTCAAACTATCACAGAACATATCGAAAGTTAACTATAGCTGGAGTTTGAAAGTACATTCTCGAGAGACGTCATCAGTGCCTAAAGCTCGACACGCCACCTGTGGCTTACGACTTAATGTTGAAAAATGTTAGAGAAACGTAACTTCCAATTGTTCGGAAAAATGTTCAAATCGCTCCACGTCATCGATAATTTCGAACGACTATCTTTTCTCTTCGAACTAATTAAGAAAATGTGGTTCAGGCTGACCGCGTCGAATGTACCGATATTCGTGAAATCAAACAATAGCTTCACGCAGATGACGATCGCGACGAGAAAGTCGCGAGATGCAACACGCCGGTAGCAACTGCTTTGTGCCCAATCTTTCTTTTCTCATCTTCAATTTGTGCGATTGAGCTAATTTATTGAACTGAAGGAGGATCGTATAAAAGTACCTGGAGTGAGTAACGAGGCGTGTTAAAATGTGTATAAGATATAAAAAAAAAGAATAGCTCGTTTCGCTCGGCAAGAGATTAAAGAAACTTCCGACGCTTCTGGTCTTCTTATGCATTCATTAAATTCCTCTTCTTCTTCTACTCTAACGGAAAAGAAACTAATTGCAGTTGCGACTAATTTATCAATAATCGTAACTGCGTAATGAAATCAAGATGAGAGCGAATGGAGAACAGTTGCTAGTTGAGAATGGAAAAATAGAATTAATAGAGAACGAAAGGAAGATGAAGAAGAAGAAGAAGAAGAAGAAGTCGAGCGAGCGAGAACCGCGGGGTGATGTTCCGTATCCCTCTAATCGCGGCTCGTTCATCGCTAGCCGACTAAGCAAGTTCAGCCGGCCGTAGAGACTAGCCCAACGAACCTCGGCCTCTCCTCCCACCTCTTACTTCTCTGTATTCTTCCCGTCTGTGTGTTATCAAAGTCCATGTGTGTACGTGCCGACTCTATGGAGTACACTCGTACGTGTATAGACGCGCGAGACGTAGTCTACTAGTACGTCTGCGGGCCAGTAGAAAACACCACCTGTAGTTAAAGCGACGGTCGACGATTTATATTTAGAAATGGCGAGCCCCGCTTGCGCTCGCGGGCCCTACGGCTCCCACCAACTTTTCGCCTATTTTATCTTTTTTTTTTGTCCTCCGTTCTCTTTTCTCTTTGTCATCACGATTCACCGATAAAATAGCGCTCGAGTCTCGCGGATATGTCGAGAACCCTCGGCAATTTTTATGGAAATTATTTTAACCCTCCCGAGTCAAAGTGGATGAAAACTTTGGCCCGAGCGGATTACGGAAAATTGAAAAAGTCGTATTATCATTATTTTTTTTTCTTTTTCGTTTCAGACTGTGCTCGTTGACCCTCTCGAGGCTGGTAACCCTACGACCTTTGGGCGCCGATCTCGCTTCCATCAGCATCGCCGTGAAGATGCAAAGCTCCAAGAGGACACTGCGCTCGAACGAGATGGCCGTGCCGTCCGGCGGAATGCTCGACACCGAATTGGAGCTACAGTTCGCTCTGCAGTATCCGCACTTTCTCAAACGTGACGGCAACAAGCTGCTGATACTGCTGCAGAAACGGAAGAGATACAAGAATCGAACAATGCTCGGTTACAAGACACTCGCCGAAGGTGTCATCAACATGGCCCAGGTGTGTGCTCCGAAATGTTCGTTTCCGGAAAAAGAAAGAAAAAAATAAATAGAAATCTACGACTGTAGGGGCCGAGACATTACGACGTATTCTCGTATTTATCGGTAACGTTACGGAATCGTGTAAATGTCAGAGTTCGCGATGAAATCGTTCTGCCACGCGCCATCGCTTGATTGTCGGCTATTTGGCTTTCACGTACGTTTCTCCATTCGGCCCTCAGGTTCTCCAGAAACAGATGGATCTCGAGCTAGAGCTAGTTTCCGACAAGGCTGAGAAATACGGCGGTCACTCGGTCGTACTGGCGCGCGTGAGCGTCGTCGCACTGAGTTCCCAACCCGTCGACCACGACAAGAGACTGATGAACGATCCGAGCGAAAGACTCTGCCCGGAATTCAGCGACGAGGAGGAAGAGTTCAGCTCCGAAGGCGAGGCCGAGGGCAGCGACAGTGAACCAACCCTCGAGGTTCACAGGCGAAAGAATCGAGGAAAAATTCCTACGAATGCCAGGGTAACTTTCGAACTTTCGAATAATCTCTTTTCTTTTTTTCTCGTAATTTGTCTCGTCGCTTTGACGCAAAAGAGCAAGGACGAAACGACCGCATTGCATGCTCCGCGACTCACGCTCGGTTAACTTCTCTTGCAGCAAAGGAATTTGAAACAAAAGTTTATCGCGCTTCTGAAGCGATTCAGGGTCTCCGAGGAATTGGAACACGATCAGGAGGAAATTGGACAAAAATTGTCGGGTAAATAGATTTACAGCTTCGACCAACGAGGAGAATGACAAAAATTGCTCAAGGAGCTACTGTGGAATATTTTTTTTACCTTCTCGTTATTTTTTTTTTCATTACAAGCAGGTGGCGATATGGAGATAGAGGAGCTTTTCGATGAGCTCGAGGATCTTTCGGACAGCGGTCCCGAGCTCGATACGATGTCGGTTAGCAGTACGCCAAAACCATCGCTGCGACCGTTCTTCAGCTCCAGTCGTTCGCTTCTGGCACCGCCGAACGCCGGTAAGTCTGCGCTTACAGTTCGTGTATCGTTCGTATCTACATATATATATATATTATTCGTAGTTCTTTGAAAGGCACGTTGAAGGCCGAGCTATTGATAATTTTTCATTACATTTACATTATATCTTTTGTTTCTCGTGTTATCTCGATTCATCGACCTATTATACACGACGGAGACAGTCGCGTGTTAGCACGAATTTCCGTCGAGTTCGGACGTTAACGAGAGACCTTTATTATTATCATTATCCATTTTGTTTGTGTCAAGCTTGCCGCTCTCCGTTTTTGTTCGCACACACCGTAAAACACACCAATCGATCTAGTTCGTACCCGATCGACGACAAAAATTCACGCCTCAAATTTTCTCGATTTATTCATTCCCTTTTTCGTTGTTGTGAGACAAGATTCGAAACCCAAAGGAGTGACAAACGAAAGAAAACAAGAAAACAAAACGCTAATTCCCCCGATAATAAGAATATTATAATGTTCTTATTTTTAACTAAGTGAAAGTCTGGTGGGTTGGCTTTGCACTGTTGCATGGTACGATTCGATAGTAGTTACCAGAGAGGAGACCGGTACCAACCCGACGACGACGATAAGCCAGTCGCCGATGGGACAGCCGAACAAAGAGAAATCACGAATAGGACACACGACGCCAGGTACGTAAACGGCGAAATTTTCGTTTTTACGTTCCTTCGAATTTTATTCTTTTTCAATTTCATCGTTCGAGATCTTCGATAGCCGGAGCCCCCGAGCTCCGTTCTTCTTCCTCTTACTACCTAACTGCCAGGTGTGAAAATACATTATATGCGCTCGAAAAAAAAAAATGAGAAAACGAGCAAGTATCGCGGGCATGTTAATCACGATCACTCGCGTACATCCGATATGAGACCCTCGACCGAACCGGCATGACTCCTTTTCTCTCGTCTCATAAAACAAGAAAAATGTATCAACGATGCCGCGGAAAACTTTACCATTCCCGGCATCTCTATGTGTACTTTACACGACCGAAAAACATTTTTTTTTCAACACAACAATTCGCATGCCAAAGAAGAATTCTTCTTTAACGTCAGTTTATTTGTGGTTTTTTTTTTTCGCCCAATTGTAGAAATCTCCAAAGCGGGCGAGTCAGCGAGGAACGTTTAATCCTCGTTGCGGAGATTGATCATCGCGAATAACTATTATTACTATTTTCATTCTTATTATCATGAGTCGTATACTTTTTTAGATTGGAGACGAAACTCCAGCGCTTGAATGATTCGCGCTCTACGAAACGACAGTGGGCTTCGCATTATCTATCTGTATCTATCGACATTAATCTATACTTATATACACATTGTATCCACACTTGCATTTGGCAACACGCCCCGCGTCTCTCTCTCTCTCTCTCCCGGTGCACTATGAGAATTAAGCTTTATTTATTTTCGAGATTCGAGAGTATTGTAGAATATGAATGTATATCTGTATTTATACACGAAACCCGCGTACGAGCTCACACAAACATACACATCCGCGTTCTCCATTTGGCGAGAACAACCAGTTAAAGTTCTAGGTCAACGGATAGAGAACGAGAAGGCATAACAATATTGCACACGTGAATCTCTTTTGCGACTTTTCCACAATGGAAGAATTATTGAAATAGATTTTTCCTTATTGTTGTACACGACATTGAGATGAAAAGCGAAGAGAACCAAAAGAGATAACTGCGTTTACAACGCGCGAGATACGCTTCCGTCCGTGCTTTCTATTGTTACTATCAACGTTCAATAATTCGATCATTCTTCCATAAGAAAAAAATTCTCTTCTATCAATTGTTCATCCTCGTCATTAATTTACACGCCCACACTACAATGTACGCGAGACATAATGTAAGCTGTAGCCGAAACAAAAGTAAAAAAAAGAAAAAGACAAACAATAAATTCTCCTTGCCAGCTAAACTTTTTGTAGTTCTTTTTTATTTCTTCTATGTACATGAAAACAATGTTTCGTTGCCGCATGCTTTCTACGAACTGTCGTGCTCTTATCTTCATTTGAGCCCTCATTATCTTCCCGAAGTCTCGTTAAAGTCTTCTATTATACTCACGAACAAAATATATGTGTGTGACACGTTTTGCGCGTGCGTGTGTCTTCTCTGTCCTCTGTCGCTCCACTGTTGTAACTGTTAATCTGTGAAATGCAAATGGCCTTATACATAACTTTCATCTTGTCCAACTGAAGTCTCTATCTATCTACTCATAATACGTACGTATTCTCTTTCACTCTATGAATTGGTTTTTATCTGTCCAAATATTATATATATATGTGCGTATATACATATACATATATCGTATATATATATACCAAAAATGAAATGCTGTAATCTCTGCAAATGAATGTTAACCCGCTGTGTAAGTAATCTTGAAGCTTCTTTCAATCTGTCGATCTGTCGTTCTATCTCTGTGATTCAGCTGTGTATGTGCGGCGTGCTGAAAAAAAATATAAAAAAGAAGAAAACGAGAAGACAATTTTTTCCACGGCGCTTCGGGATCGAATTATTCACGGCCGTTTGTCGCGCGAATTCGCGCCTGTCTTTCCATCAATATTTCACTGTGTACAACGATCGTTGCGTATCGCTATCGCCCGATTGATCGTCGATTCGTAACATTCGTAAAAATTTCAGAGCGCGGCACCGACAGACAGAGCGACGACAGTTCGAGAAGAGCGGACAGCGACTCGCATCCGGAGAATTGGACGGATCACGAGGCGAACGATGCGCCGAGTACGATGGCCGGCTCGCCACCCAAGTCCGAGCAGCCGCACAACAAGAACGAGAACACCGACAGGAGGAGCAAATTATTCGCCCGAGATCGCGGAACGCCCGGAAGCAACAAGTCGAAGAAGCACAGTCTCAGCGTCGACTTGAAGCCGTCCCCGGATCTCAACAACGCCGAGGTAATTCAGCAAAGCTTCTTACGTTTCGCAAGACATCGTAAAGAAGCACACAAAACGCGCACCTGTATATGTGTGGACGGATGTATAGATATTGCGAAACGTTCGATGACTTCGAAGATGCTTACGTATGAAATTTTCAGCCGAGAAAGGCACTCGTGGAGCAGCTCGGGCGGGTTTTGCCAGACGACAGTCTACCGGAGGCGGTGTCCTTGATCTCGTTGGCGGACCCGGGCGGCGCGGTTCTCGCGGCGAGACTTCAAGAGCGCAATCTGAGGGTTCTAACGACCGCATCGCCGGCTGACATACGCGCCACCTTCACCTGTCTCGTGGCGCGAATACAAAAATTGTAAATATAAAAACTTCCTCGCGCATGGATCTGTTGTCGCAGGGTTTGATTGTCGTTGTTTGAAATTTGATAAAAGTGCACTCTCCTCTTTCGCAGCTGTAACAGTTCGGCGAAACCACCGGCACCGATAAAAGTCGTGATAGCGGGCGGCGACGGTTTCGTCAACGCTGTGCTGCGGCACTACGTCGATCTTCTGAGCTTCAGACCGCCCGATTGGCAGAATTATCTTAGGTTTCTCATCGTGCCGCTGGGATCGAACACGCTCTCGAAGTATCTCGGTTCCGTCGATAGCAAATATTCCATGCTGTTCGGCGACGAGTGGAAGGAATTGCTGGAGCGCGAAACCGGCGGAGCGATGGAGAGCGCCGCTCGAGTATCGGAATATCTCGCGTCAGCGGGACCGACTTTGCCGTTGCCTATAGCCGAGGCGATGGTTACCTACAGGTAAACTTTGATAAGTCGATAAAATTGTATATCAAATATGAAACCAAAAGAGAATGAGAATTTCTCGAAAAAGCAAATAAATCAACCGATAAACCACGTTTTGTCGTTTCGCAGGGAAACGGACGACAGCAGCCAAATATTCATTCCTTTCGTAAACGACGTTCGAGTCGGTTGCCCGGACAGCAGTACCTCGGCGTCGGTGGATCTGGAGGAAGGTTCGGCCGTGTCGGGCTCGCCGCCGTCTCTGCCACCGCCGAGCTTGCCGATACCACCGCCGGGAAGATTAACACCACCGAGCAGTCCGAACGTGGGACAACCTCGCGACGGTTGGGAGCCCGTCGAGCTCCAGCTGGATTACTGGAGCAAGCCGGCGCTCGGTGAAAAGGGTAAAAGCACTCTGCGTCAAGCGTTTCGAGCTCTCCACGTGCAGAGATTGTCGAGCCTCGGCGACACGCCGAGCTCGTATCTCTCCATGAACTACACGACTAAGGAGAAGAAGCAAAAGAGTGAGTTCCCCCGTGAGTTACCGATATTTTTATCTTTCGCATGCGCGTTTGATTTCTTTTTTTTTTTTTGTTTTTGAATTGAAAATCTCGAAAGATCTAAAAATTCGATATAAATGTTCCGTTACAGTTATGAGATTGGGCAAGAAGAAGGAGAAGGAAAAGGAAAACGAGCCAAAGAGTCAAACCGTTGACGGTGTAACGCGACTCATTTGTTCGGCTAAGACACACAACATTCCATTGAGAGGTATGCATTAGTTACGCTTTGTCGAGCGCTCCGTACGAGGAGCTATGATTCATGCGGTTTCCAGTGATTAATGTACGAATTATTGTTATTATTCGAACGACGAGCAGTGAGCATCGACGGGACCGAGTGGTATGGCGTTAAATTCTTCCAACTGTCGGCACAGTGGCAGACACACATCAAGACGTTTCCGGTGGCCATGCTAGTTTACAATCCACTGCAGCTGACTCCAAATACCACATGAAATTGTAATCATCGCGGCGCATTGTCTCCTTCCTGAACGTAATCGGTAATCGCTGTTTAAAACCTCGCCTGTAAAAGTAATCTAACAGATAATAATCGTGTATAATCGGCTAAAGTTGGATCCAGATTTCCGAAGAAATTGTTCGCCGCGGCGTAGCGCGCGGATTGTCAAAAAAGAAAAGGAGAGGGGAAGAAAAAATGAATCTGTCGTTACGCCGATCCGAACGAGTCACGGAGTGGGCTGTGCGCGTGTGAGAGTGTGTGCGAATGGACACGAGGAAATCGCAAACGATTCGATATTATTTATTTATTACCATTATTATTTTTTAATTCAAAATTATTTTAATCTCAATGTTTCGTGAAACAAATCACATTTGTTGACCGGCCCAAGGCCAATCGAGATTTATATAGATATATATTTTTTTTCATTTATTTTATTATCCAAAGACGTTTCATGTTCCCCCTTCACCCTCACCATACTCTTCCGAGAAGACTTCTCGGTCGGTCGTTTTAATTTTTCTTCTTCGTTTGTTTTTCTTATCAGTAGAACAGCGAGACGTGCGTAGCGCCGATAAGAGAATGTATATGTAATATTAATCATTCCTGTCCCGAAGAGTGTAGAGAGATTCGCAGTGGACGATGCACTGCGCAAACCGTTAGTCTGTTAGGCGTGCGTAGAATAACATTTTTTCGAGATTCTACCTTTTTGGATTCTTAGCGAAGCGTAAATGAGTAAAGTCTTAAAAAAGTAACAACGGGAAGAGTTTCGAAACTGTTCTCGAGCGACGTAGCCGTTGCTATGACTGCCTAATGCCAAATTGAGAATAATCCGTTCGTTTTATCAAAACAAAAGCAAAAGAAGGAAATTCAAAGGAAAAGTAACATTTTTAAGACTTGTTAGATAAGCGCTCACAGATCCGCGAATTCTTCGCGTACCACCCCAACGAGATGAGTGCGTTTGCTCCGCCAATGATCGCTTCCACCCCGATATAAGCGACGATATCCTTGTATACCACTCACTATCCACTTTTCGCGTTTTTTTTTTTTTCGTGCTAGTCTTCAACTAATCGTTAGCTCGCGACAGTATTGACGTTGACTAAAAGTAAAACACGGAAGATTCATGCAAAATAGCGCGTCATTGAAAAAACGTAAATTCGACAAATCGTCCGAACCAAGCGGACATAAATCGGCTCTTTCAATCGTTTCGCTGACGACGAAGATTCGGACGTTAACGCGCACCCATTCGAATCGTCATCAAGTCGAGTTGATGTTTCGCGCGCATGAATGTTTTTTCGCGGCCAAGAGAACAATACAATACGTCTCGTCATGCGAGACTCGATTGGGAATTGATTATTAAAAATGAAAGCGGGGAACGCGCCGAGACACAGCGGTAACGATATTACTCGAGAAACTGCCCCGTTCGCGACCGAGAATGCCGGAAGCCACGTTGTACTATTTCCAGCAAACTAAACCTGCCATTTATCTTCTTACGAGTGTAACTTCATCAATATGATTTCTGCGTCGTTGACGAAACGACGATTATCGTCTCGTTCGTTTTAACTTTCGTGCGTTGCTTAAAACAAAATCGTCGCGCAAACTTAGTTTGTTTATGTTTTTCTTTTCCTCTTGCAAACGCATCGAGCTCTGTTCCAAAAGGTATACTACGATTCTACTGTAAATTTTACTGTGTATATATATATATTGATGTATATATATATATACACATATTTCTGACGCGTACTATCGATAACGATTTATTACTCCGAGTGGAAATTCCATCCACTCTTCGACAGGCACAAGATTTCTCAACGAACTCTGGCAATATAGGTCGATTATTTATGTCGTAAATAATATATGTATATATATATTTATATATGTGAAATATATATGCGCATATATACATATATAAATATTCGTTGATTAGACAGTATTCGAATGAATGAACATGCGATTATATTTTTTACTATTAGCGCTTGTAGTCAATGCTACTTGTATGTATAATTAATTTGCGAAGAAAGTTCCTTGTTCAGTTCTCACGTTGCAATAATCGTCGCGTTTACTTTGCGATTTGTGTAAACTATTCGAGCATGCGTTTGCGTTACGAACACGTTTACGGACACGCGCATGTACGGTTTCATCCGACTATACGTAACTTACATATTCATTGAAGTGTGTGACAAAAAAGAAAAAAAGAAACGAGAAAACCGTGATATGAATTTCGCGCACGTGCCGGCGTGGCCCGCAAAAGTTTTCTTTCATATCGTCGCGATCTCGCGGCCGCTTCCTTCAGTTTTATTGATCATCATCGAATTACAATGTAACACAATGAAATCGAAAGACACTTGATTCTAGTCACGAATCGAGAATGCCAGATTCTTGCTTGCGAACGGTCAAACAATTACCATTCGGGCGACAGATCGGAAATTAATATTTTGTATGTTCTCTTTTTTTCTCTTTTTCTTCGCCCGGTTGCCGTTATCATTCGTCGATTGTCGTAAAAGGCCTCGTTGGCACATTTACCGAGAGTGTGAAAGCATCAAAGAAATTCACAAATTTGTTTTCGATGTACAGTGAATTTTATCACAAGGGCTCGAGGCAGGCCCAAGCTCAAAGCTTACAATAATTAAAGAAAAAAAAAAAGGGAAAAAACGTATACATAAAACAAAACAAAAATACGCTATATATATTGAAGAATAAGAGGAAAGAATACACGATGAAAAGAAGATAACTAAGAAAGGAATTAGTAGATGTATCAAACTGTTCATAGGACTAGACGTCTTTATTGTGCTTACAAAAGGGATGTCAAACTTTACATGTACATACAATTATTAATAATGTATTATCAAAACAAAAAACGGGAAAACGAAAAAAAACAACAAAAAATATTAGAGAGTTTAATTAAAAAGGCTGTAAATGTATCGATAGATGAGAGGAATGCGCGTGACGGAGAGAAATGGAATGAAGGCGTTTAGATAAGTGTATGTTGAGTTAGGTAATGTGATCGAGGCTCAAAGCGCGAATAAGCATATCGCACCGAATCGTTGAAATTGATTTCACGATCGAAGCCCCCCCCAACCCTTCCCTCTTTTTAAACTCGCGTGCACAATACGGAATATTGTTGATTCGATTCTTAGTCCACCCCTCTATTATACTGACGAGCGAACGTATGAAAAAAGAGATGAATAAAAAAAAATTACAATAAAATTAATCGCCACGAAGTACCACACATACCTAAAGAAAAACAAAAAAAAAACAATGGAACGAACGGACAAAGAAGTGTTTTTGCCAGCGGCATATTATGACGAGTAAGAGAAGTAAAGAGTCCCTTGTCACTGAATTCTCTTTTTTTTCCTGACAGTGGGACCGAATATCTTGAAAGTGCCTGCAATATAAAAATTTCGAATGCCGACAATTACGTTTTCAGCGAACATCCAAGATTTCGTTGAGACGAAGATTGGGAATATAAGAGAAAAACATATTATGCGACGATGTTCGCGCGAAGTATAATGTTCGTTTGAAAAAAAAATAATAATAATTTGTCGATAAAAAAAATGCGCGTCTGATAGATGTCGCGAGGATTCAATAGTACGAGTATATCTACACCGAAAGCCTATTTTAATTTAACTCCCCATTATTTATATGATGAATATTGAAAATACCTATATGTGATACATACTTTAAAACAAAAAAGAAATAATAATAATATTCAGAGATGTCGGATGTTATTGTTAATTTGTAGAGATGAAAGTCTTGTGCCCTGGGCTGTAAAATTATTGTCGTCGCGATTCGTTGGAAGAGGCGTAACTATCGAGACGACGCGAGCGGGTTCGATTTATGAATGTCGTATTGTCATATTTGCCATGGCAGACGATCGATGGACACGGAAAAAAAAAGAATAATAAATTCCGTTATCTTCCGCTTCTGTTCGTAGTTTCATTAGTTATTAGCATATATTCTTCTCATCGACCGCGATGAGTGAGAGCGAGTTTTCCATGCCTGTAATTGCCGTGAATTATGAGAAAAAAAAAAAAAAAAAAAACAAAAACAGATCGTGGAAGAAAATGCGCCATGAGTTTTTCTTCGCGTGTCGTCGCAAACTATACGCTCAGGACACAAGTAGATTGCGATCGAGTAATTATCGAAACGAGTAGTGAAAAAAAAAGAAGAATAATAATAATAATGCAGAATCGAGTAAAAAGTACGTTTAACAAAACTAAGTAACGATAAGAATGAACTGGCCGAGGCGTAACAATAAATGAAATATGTCGTTGATGTTTGTAAGCTTGAAATATAAATGTAACGCATACTTTCAATATCGTACATTGAACAAAAATTCCTGCATCGAGTAGGGGGGAGTCTCTCGTTCGCGCTTGAATTACAAGAGAATACGAGAATTGTTTTTCAGTTTCTACAAATTTATTTTTGCTCTTTTTTTGAAATTTGTTGTATTAGTTTTTGTTTGATTCGATTGGCATTGAAATTATGTACTGGTTAAGCAGCAGTTGAAGCATTGAAAAAAAATCTTCGCCGTGTTCAATATTAAACAACATTATCATGCAGCTTTTAGTGTTTGGGAGTAGCCAGACTCATTAAGGATGGTACGACATTCCCAGTCAAAAGTGAGATTCGAAGGTATTTCCGACGATCTCACGATGGAGATCTTGCAATGCCTGAGAACGCGTGCCGTCGGACACTTCTGATTCGTTTCAACGCGTAGGAAGCCGAAACGACGATTTTTCGAACTCAACAACCATCGATGAATAATTTTGAATTTCAATTGTAAACATTGAAATTTCGAACACAACAAACATCGGTGAATTTTTCATTTCGTTCATTTAATAGTTAACGTAAATAATTACGTAATGTTACACATTTCTTTATCCGCTTACATTTGTTTTTTTGTTTTGTTTGTGAAACGTCTTGATTCGTTTTTGTCCCCATTCACGCGAATTGTATACGGATTGCTTCGTAGATCGCAGTATAACAATGCTTAGGTAACATCAGATAGATCCAGCTACGTTTATTAGTAGGATATTTTTGAGATAGGAGCAATTTTTCGTTTTCGATTGAAAAACGTGTACATGCATTTGACGCCCTCGCTTGTTTCTTGCGTTGCACCTCGCGCGACTGTTTGCACTCTTGGAAAATATATTATTATACCTACAATATCGACTATGGCCTACGGTATAATTACGTTATGCTTGATGTCGCTGAATAAGGGGAGAAAGAACCGATTCACCGTTGTATTAGTTCCACAGTGACTTTTATCGCCATTACCTGAAGAATCATAATCGGAGCAACAGAGGAAAAGAAGAAAATAAAAATACGAAATCCCGCCGCAACGATTAGATGTGAAAAATGAAAATTTTGAGCGTTCGCGTATTTTTTTTTGAATATGACTTTGGCAAACGATTTTAAATAGCTTTACGATCGACAAATTTACGTGTACTTTTAACATAAATATATATATATATATACTTTTTTTGGTTCGACTAATAATCATGATTCGATTTTACATACTAACGAATACAGGTTCGATATTTATAATACGAGTGCGTGTGCAAGCGCCGGTCCTTTCGAACGAAAAGATCTCATCGCCATCGAGCTCGTACAGCTGTACCCGACAGACGCCGCGACTCCGTTTTTTCAAATTCGCGTTACGTTTCAATTACTTCATATCACAGTGAGATTGTGACTTTTTTTCTTTTACTTTTCCTTTCTCTTTTAGTTTAGGATAATAATAATCAACAATCGTACGCGTAAAATATCATATGCGACAAATGAAATTAGATACAAATCGCGTTTAATTATTTACACCGCCCTCGTTAACGAATGCGTCAATAAATAAGAGCAGAATAGTTAATAGACGTATTCAGGCGTAAGAACAGCAGTTGTTGATTCTCGTAACCGAGACCCCGATATCGAAAAGCACGATTTTAACATATACAAAAAAACAAGAAAAAAAAACGTTAACTTTTCTCGCGAAATATATAATAAATACAGTATACGTTTATATACAAATTCGACTTTATCTCGATGAGACAATAGAGAGTTTAAGAAGATAATCGAGCTTTGTTTAGAGAGACGGAATTGTTAAAGAGATTAAAGACGGGACGTCGAAATATTGTTCTGGGCCAAAAACCAACAAAAAAGAAAGACAGAAATTTCGTTTCTGTAGCGAAAGCAGCATTATTTCACCGCACGTGTTTACCGCAAACTCACGAGACTGCTACTCACTACCATCGATGCGTCGGCGAGGTCAATCTTCCACTGTGATATCATTGATTACCTATGTCGCGTTCGTTTCGTTATTTGTTACAAAAAAAAGAGGAAAAAAAACAGGGAAAATAGAGTAACGAATTTCAAGTTCTTCATATGTAAGGATGAAGAGCTAATGCCCGGCCGCGCAAACCCCTCTGACCACCCACACCGCCCTTCGGTATAACGTAACCACCTGCGTGCCTCGCTGTACCTTCCTCCTCGAGATTACCGTTGCTCTCTATGAGATCGCGCAACGGCCAACACGCCAAATGCCGAGATTTGCCGTGACGCGCTAGCACGTGATATCCTTGCCTGTAACGAGAATCAAAAAATTCACCAGGTTTTAAACGATCAAAATATTCAAGATCACTCAGAGAACTTGAAAATAGTTCGGAAACTTCGCGATAAATTAATAAATTCGAAGACAATTTTTAAACATTGAAAAACTTTACAAATTTGAGTCATTCTAAAAAGAAATTAAAAAATTGCAATTCGTCAAAAATGCGGAAATGACGGAAATATTCAGAAATAAATCGCAAAACGGAAATCTCGATTTTCTCCTAAAACATCGACGAACCTGGAAGATATTAAGCCGACCAGCAGTGCCCAGTGAGCCTTGTGACCGCGCTTCAAGCAAGGCGCGTGATTGAAATCTGAATCGTACGGAATGAGCACCATAGCGCCGTGTGCAAGCGCGTGTGTCAACGTATCCGGGCATGTTTGCAAATCTATCAGTATGTCGGGCCTGTGATCCGGCAAATATTCGGCCGCCAGTGTTCCCATAAAATCGACGCTGTAAACTTCGCCGTGTTGCGTGAATCCGCGTACTCTCGCCTCTGCCAATAGTTGACTCACGGACACTGGTTTTGTGTATTCCTGCGAGGCCATCGCCAGTGCGACTAAACCGCATCTGAAAAAAAAAAAAAATGTATATATTTTTGACGAAACAGAGGAAAGCTATTGAAGCCTATGAAACTTGTAAAAAAAAATAGCTCAGGATTTTTTCCATATAAAAACAATATAATTTTTTTTCTTCTTGTGAAATGTAAATCGTAAAATTCTAATTTTTTACTAATTTCCTCAAATGACCCTTCATAACGTTACAAAAAAATTGACTTACTGCGGCCCGTCCTGAAGTATCGGCTCGACCTGACAAAAATACGTGACTTCGGCGTCTTTGAGCTCGTTTCTCGATATCAATTTTTCTATTTCGGCTTCTGCCGACGTAAGAGTAATCTTCGCCCACGGAGGTAAGGAATCCGTATCGCCGACTTCTGTTTTGTCGCACGACGGAGCCTCCGGAGGACTGGGCATTGGCGGTGGCGGCGCTGGCATGTTTTTGATTCTAGTTCGAATCGTAACTTCGCGTTACACAGAAATTCTGCGATATCTTCTTCGCAGCAGGAACAAATGTGTCGTCTCGTAACGATGCTTCGCTGTCCAAAATATCAGCAAACTCTCCGACAGATCGTCATGTTTTTGGCGACGAATCGTTTCACGATCGGACGAGAGGTCGTAGCATCCTACGACGTTTTGGGACTCAAAAATTGGCTGAAAAGAAAAAAAAGAAAAGAAAAAACAGAAAAGAAAAATTAGGAACTTAAAATATCCGTAACGCCGCTAATCGATCCATATAGAGGTGTCCAATGACTGTAGGAACTAGTTGTAGATCTCGTGTGTAATAGCAGACGAAATTAGATTGGCATGGTTGGATAAAAAAAAAAAACACGTCTCAACAAAATCGTCGTAATCGTCTCGTTTTCCTGTCCGGAAACATCGACCGTTCGACGTTTGACGAAACGACACTGTTCCACCGTTAATCTATAAGTTCCATACACCGAAAGGAAAATGTAAAACATACCTTTCCCAATTATTCCGAATGGCAGAGCGTGAAGGAGTGTTAGTACGTGCACGTTAGTCGTCGTCGAGCGTTAACGACTACGCGACGATTGTCGCGAACGAGCACGGTGCCGATGATTCCGAGAGGTACGATATTCTACGAATGAAAATCGACTCCATACGCAAAGGTTCGACGCTCCGTCGCGAACGAGACACGACTGTCGATGTTTTACAGAGAATTTCGTTACTGTTTCACCGATACGATGTAACGTCGTCGGGTAATTAACGTGATTCGAGCAGGTAGCAGCGAGAAAGCGACGACGAAACCTTCGCGAATAGCGTGCGAAGCAACGAGAGTGGCAAATTACTCGCGACGTGAACAAAAACGGGATACAAAACTACAAGATCTCGCGATGTTTGCGAGCATCGACTTTGACGTTTCGACGACGTTTCTCCGTGTGCTCTCTCGCGGCTCGAACGCACCGTCGTGACTCACGATACTCGATCGGACATTATTATATAATTTTCACGATACTCCGCGAAATTTTTGCGACAATATACAAGTTATTCGACGAGGCTCAATCATGTGTCTCTCGTATCATGCTCAATTGATATTTCTCTAACGATACGACACGAGAAAAGCGCCTCATGCATCCTAGATGACAGTACGAGTTTTCTCGTTCTCGAAAAGTACACTCGGGATTATTTTTTCCTTATCGTCCGCCCGGTGTTCGACCCTGCTCGAGTGTTCCCACTGACAGGCCGAACTCGCACGCAGACGTTTACGGTCTGCTAAGGAATCGCAGCGATGGTGTTGGTATGCAGCGGTCGTCGTGGTAGTAATGCACGGTATAGGACCTCGGACCGTGCGCTTTAAACCTTCGCCCCTCCCCCACCCCGCGTCCCGGAACTTACTCGCACGGGTGCGGTTGGTGCCATTCTCAAGGCTCGCTATGGTTACGTATATATAAATATAGTGCATCTTCGCTTAATTCCAGTCGGTTACGAGAATGAAAACGGTGCGCGCATCAACACTGTGGACTCGAGTTAAGATTCTAGAGAACGTTCCATGTTCACAGATAGCGCCAATGAAACGTGATATGTGGCGGCCTCGCGCGAGCCCCCGCGCGAATCGCGACCAGAGCGACACAAACGCGAAGCGCCAACGGAGAAAACAATTGCGGGGCGCGCATCGAACTAACCGCTTGATCTGCAGCGTTCACACACGGCCGGTGTTATTCCTAAGGTAAAACATTCCATTGTTGTTGATTAATAGAGATATTTGTTCCAATCGGTGCGAGAAACGCCGCGGGCGCGTGAAACCCCGCTTCCGCATCTTGCCAAACAAAATGTTGCAACACTCGCCTCCGGCCCGTGCTGCAGCCTCACGCTCGTGAGAAAAAAATGTTTCCGGCCTCGTAACGTATATTATTGTTAATCACAGACGCAACTCTACATGTATGGAAAACGTGTACAAGTTACACACTCGGTGCGTATAAAGAACGTGTATTTCTACGAACTATGAACCGTTCGTAAACAATTTTTTTGTAAGCCTCGCGATGTATTTTGAAACTTGATTTATCAAAAGTAAGCGGAATCTCGGAAAGCCATTCAAATTGCGAGGGTCAGTTGTCCCTGCATTGTCGGGTTTTCAAGACTTCTCTCATTTGTATTTCAGTAATAAAATCATAGAAGCGCAAACTCTATGCGAGTACGTTTCTTTACCTTTTCATCTTAGAATTCTTGTTGAGAACACTTTTTTTTTTCAATCTGAAAGACATTGATAAAAATATCTTCATGATGTATCATCCTTTTTTCATTTCTTACTTAATGTTTACACTGGTTTGCACAGAAGTAATTCGCTCACTTTTAAGCCTTTTGTTTCATTGGTGAAGAAAGAAATAGTTTATGTTTGCGATTTACGGAAGACAAACGTTTTTCCGCGATATACTGTTGTATCAATTCACCCTTTGCGATCTGCATTACATTTAGGAAAGGTTTAGCCTGGACTGATACGCGGCGAAGTTTGTGAGGCGCGAAACGATATACTCTCCCCCGGACTGTCACTCAACGTCCATCCATCAAGAAGCAATTTAAATTTCTGATAGCGTTCAGTAATTGTATTAGAATTTTTTATGAAAAGGGAAGCGATGAAACCGATGAGGGTTGCGATGCCTGCGCAACTAAAAACGTGATACACGTATGTCGAGTTTCGAGAGAACTTTCGAAACGATAGTTTCAACGCAATCGTCGACGTGCTCCATCGACACGATGGATTTTGAACACCGATATTATAAAATAAATAAAATCTTGATGATGATGATAGGGCAATGGCCATATCAGAGTAGCCGCGCGCGTCGCTCTATCATTACCGTTGTATTTCTCATGACCACCGGCCATATCGTGGCTGAGATAACAGCAAGTGTGAAATATCGCGACGATCCGGATATTCTTCTGGAATGCGTTGCGCCATTATTTTTCATCGCCGCTTACATCGTCAAGAAAATATGTTTGAGCCGAAATTTGCAAAAGGTTCGTTCTGTTTTCACAAATATAATGAAATGTATTTTTTACCATCATTATACTTTTAAACAATTTTTTTTTTTGCTCACTTTACAAAAATGTCTTTCTTCATTATCATATTCTTATTCGCAATTGTGTCGAGGGTGAAATAATTCTTTGATGCACTAACGAAAAGATGCGTTCGATGACTAAAGACGTTAGAATTGTTGAATCATATACGCAACGATTGGCAAGTGTGGGCCCAGGATCGTGAAGTTGATATTCTTCATCGTTACGCTGACCAAGGAAGGAAGATGACGATCGCCTATGCAGGTTAATAGAGTACGTTAAGCGTTATACGATGCGATGACGATTATTACACGAATTTATCATTGATGCGGCATTCAGTGACGATGTATTCGATCGGCTTCTGCTTCATGAGCGAACCGGTTATAGCGAAGATAATGGACATTCTTTTGAAGAATGGTTCCGAACCTGGCGACTTTCCAATTCGCGTCGAATATTATTATTTCGACATGCAGAAATATTACTTCTACGTTGTTGTGTACTCTTATGTTTGCGGATTTGTCAGTTTACTATTGACGGTAGCCATGGACTCCATGTTTTACGTTTACGTGGAACACGGCTGTGGAATTTTCGCCGCTTTGGGGTGAGTCGACGATTATTTCATGTGCTCCATTTCTTTTTCAGTGTTTTTAACGCGAGTTATCGTATGAATGTAATTTGCAAATCGAATTTCTAGACACAAATTGAAAAGAATGGGAAAAGATCGAAGATCAGTAGAAACGGAAGAAGCCGGGTACGAGTTGAATAAAACCGACGAGGATTTTGAATACATTGCGTCGTGCATCGACAGACATAACGACGCTATCCAGTGAGACATTGATGAAAAAATACATCCTACGAGGAAGAAAAAATTGTTTGCTTCACCGAAGACATAGTTGAATATCTTTCAACCAATTAATTAGTTGTTTCGACCAATTAATTTTTGAAGACAACAAGTTTTTTTCCTCCGTGTATTGAAACGAAGTTATTGATAAATTCACCTTTCATCAGGTACGCCAAACTTCTTGAGGTGATTTACTTATGGCGTTTCTTCTTCGTCACCGGGTTCACCGTTGCCATGACCAGCGTGTCGGGTCTTCAGGTTAAAACGATTATTAACTGTTAATTATTATAAGTATCGACCACCAAAATAGCGGATGAATTTACATTCAGAAAAAAATATTTACTTGATCATTCAATGATCATTATCCGATCTTATTTTTCTTAATTCAAAATCGTTAGAGAACAATCATTGATTCTTGGAGACCGAGAGAATGTTTCTCGTCCTTGATAAATTTGCATCATGTTAAATAAATGTTTCTCTCTGCGCAGATTGTTAAGGAAATCGATCATCCTGAAAAAACCATCAAGTTCGCAGTTTGGCTTGTGTCAGATCTGTTGCATGTATATTTGGATAGCTACATGTCTCAAATTCTGATGGATCACAGTATTAGTATTCGCTATTACATGTGAGTTCATGGTCTGAATAGCGGTTAGCGGATTTCATTAGAATAGATTTTTTCAACGCCCAGACACGATAGCAAATGGTACAGTCTATCACCGAAAGCTCAGAAGCTCCTGCCGTTGATGCTGATGCGCTGCAACGTACCTTGCAAAATAACAATCGGAAATATTGGTATTATGTCCATGGAAACTTTTACAAAGGTAAATGATGATCTTTCGTGTACAATTTTTTAAATTAATTAACGCGCCTGGTACATATAGTCATGCGATAAAATCCACGTATGCATTTCAGTTTTTAAGGGCTTCCTTTTCGTACTTCACATTGCTGCGTGCGATCTAAAAATGTTTCGACGAACATTACAGGACTTCTCACGGACGAAGGTCAAAAAATGTTTCCCGCGTCGCCGAACATTAAAAAAGTATCAACTTTTGCGTTTTCGTGTTTGCAGATTTATGAGTAATTCGCACAACTTCCTCGTAGAGGAAGCTTTGTTTTAGTGAAACAAAAAAGTCAAATATTTTAAACACTAACGTTTTTTGGTATTAAATTTGGCCGAATTCGATGGAGAGATCTGAAAGCTATGAACATTCAAAATTATCAACTTTGTCAAAAGATTGTTGCGTCGAAAATTTTAAGCAATTAAGTTAAAACGTTGCAACCGAGCTGATCACTGACCACTAAGGGTGTTTGTATTTAAATTTTTTCGAAATCGTTAAAATTTTTCAAAAGTTATGATGATTTGTTTTTGACGTGTAGTTTCTATGAAGACATTATTCTAATAATTATGCGGTCTGATATGTTCAGTCGGCAATTTTAGAGACACAGACAAATTCTGAAAATGAGTTACAATCTTTGAGATATCGGGTTAAAACTTTCAATAATACTCTATATTCTATAACTTTTCACAAATGTTTGTGATTTTATCCGAGAGACCAAAGATAATTTACTCAATATTGATTTCGAGAATATCGAATTAAAGAATTAGGTAATAATTTTTGTAAATGTTATTTTTTTACGTTCCATGCGAAGTTACGCATAGCGCTTGAATGTTGTAAGAAAAATATTGTAAAAAATGTTGAACACTTCCCGGCACGATTCTCTTGTGTGTAATATATCTTAGGACTGCGAAATCCCTCGATGTTCAAGTCGAATCCACATCGCATTGTTCTCTTTTTTGTCTTGTGATGAGAAAATAGTTTATATAGACACTGACTACGGGAGAAGAACGTTATTCGGAGAATATCGACATATGCTGAGGGTCGCGCGCACCCTCGACAATGTTTCGTATGCTTCGCGTGGTGCAACCTGGGATGAATACGAAGCGAAGTTTCCGCGGCGCCGAAGGAAATACTCCCCTGGAAAAGCTGTCACTCAAAGCCGACGTGTGAAACAGACATTTAAACGTCCATCCAGATGGAAACGTTATTTTTTCATAATTTCATGAGAATCTACGATAAGACGCAAGACAATGAAACGCGTGCGCGAGTAAGCACTCGGTGTGTTGGATCTACGAACGCCACAGTCACGTCAGAGCAATAAATCGCGAAGGTTCTCGGATCACGATGGATTTTTTTCAGCACCGATATTACAGAATAAACAAAGCGTTGTTGAGGCTAATTGGACAATGGCCGTATCAGACAATCCCTGAAAGTTGTCTCTTTACATTCATCATGTTATTCATCTGCTTTACACAAGTCACACCGCAGATATTGGCCTTCGTGAATGCTCGCGACGATTGGGAAGCTATTCTGGAGTGCATTCCGCCACTAATTTTCAGCGCTACCTGCTGCATGAAGTACACATGCTCCACATTGAACTCGGAAAAGGTCTGGATTGGTTTCATTATTATAAAAAACAATAGAACGATATCACCGATTGAGATCAATTGGTCGAATAATAATTCACGTGAAAAAAACGTACATGGAAAATATATCGGATATATTTACCGACAACAGTGGATGAACGGTCGCTGTGGGGCTTCGGCGATCACCCAAGTCAAGCACGATTGTTCGCGGTCGGTACTTGGATGGGTGACCGGTTAACCAAGCACAGCGCGCTCTGCTTCCTTGGTGACCTTGGTGTATGTGTTAAGTAAGTTACTTTCCGGTATACACCGAGGAATCAGAAGGTCAGGGACGTCTGTATCAGCACGGGTTTACCGTAGTTCCTCCGTGACTACGGCAGATGCGAAACAGTGTAACTAAATCGGCTGCGAACGGACTGGAAGTTAGGCAGCTTAGTGATGTGCGGGTAGGGAGTGTGGTAGATACGAATCAGGAAGGGCCGTAAAAACCTCTTATGTTAAATACGATGCAAGAAGCAAAAAAAAATCTAACATATCCGGTATATTATCGTTAAAACAATTGAATGTCTCGAATGTATCCCTGCAGAAATCCGCCACGAATCATGCGTTTGATTTCATATCCGAATAGATGTTGAAACTGCTGATTCGTATGCGTGCTGATTGGCAAGTGTGGTCACGGGATCCCGAAGTCGATGTTCTTCACGAATACGCTGAGCGGGGAAGAACAATAACCTTCGTATACACAGGTAAGTTGCACATAGCATGTCATCCGCTAGAAAATGATAAATTGATTGATGACATATTGATTCATTGATTTCGTGAACAGTCTCCATGTATTTGGTAGCAATTCTATTTCTGAGCCAACCAGTCGTAACGAAGATCATCGACGATTTCTCGACGAACGACTCCAAGCCCGGCGAATTTCCATTTCCCGTCGATTATTACAATCTCGACATTCAGAAATATTATTTTTACATTATTGCGTTTATGTACTTTACCGCAGCAGGAGGTCTGCTTACGTCGGTAGCCAGTGATGTTATGTTCGTGGTTCACGTGCAACACGGCTGCGGATTGTTTGCCGCATTAGGGTGAGTCGATGATCGATTCGTCGGATCCGGCAGAAGCTGCTACTCGCGCCCACGGGGCCTGCACATAATATCTAATCATCATTTGCTGTGAGAAACATGAAAATAAGTGAATGGGAACTTTCAGACAAAGATTGGATCGAATCGGAAGAACCGCGATATCGGGGGAAGAAGAAAAAAACGCGCCAGGCAAAGACGACATGTATTTAAAGGGACTAGTTGCGTGCATCGTCAGACACAACGACGCTATCGAGTATGATAATTTAGAAAGCGTTGAAATAGGATCAATATTACAAACGAATATCGCCATTGCCAGGTTCGCGAAACTCCTCGAGTCAACTTATACATGGTGCTTATTCTTCATCGCCGGATGTAACGTGCTGATGATTAGCATACTTGGAATTCAGGTAAAAGCGGCAATTAATAACAAATTGACAGATTAAACAGTGAACTCATCCAGGTTGTTAAGAGAACGAATAGCCCCGAAGCAAAATCAAAATTCATGGCCTGGCTCGTTGGCGATACGACGCATCTATTCATCGAGTGCTACATGTCGCAAATTCTGATGGATCACAGTGTCAGCATTCGTCATTCCATGTACGTGAAATTTTGGTTTCTCCGCGGAAGAGAGACAATTTTTTTTTGGACATTTATGGTTTCCAAGTAGCATTCATCACTTTAAAGAACTTGTTAAAGGCCGTTTAAAAAAATATTTTTTTGCCGAACAGACAGAACGGCAAGTGGTACATGCTATCGACAAAGGCTCAGAAACTCCTGAATTTCATGCTGATGCGTTGCAACGTACCTTGCAAATTAACAGCCGGAAAAGTCGCAATCATGTCGATAGAAACTTTCCGAGGGGTAAAGCCAATGAGTATTTCTTTGATCGTACAAAAAAATATCAGGCATCATCGAATTAGCCCGCTCAACGAGTTACTTTTTCATTGCAGTTTTTGAAGACATCCATATCGTACTTTACAGTGTTTCGTTCGCTGTAGAGACGTTTGGACGACGAATGGGAGAGGAATTACAAGTTCAAAAATCAAATTTGTAACTCCGAAAGTTTTTTACAAACAATAAACTACCATTCAGGTGGCAATTGTTGTTAAATATTGTTTGCGATTTACGGCATTTCGAATGGTTCGAAAAACGTCGTTTAAAAAGCCTCCTCTATGCAGAAGTCAAAATTAATTAAGTATCATTCTCATGGAGTTTTGTAACGACGCCAAAAACAAAATGGGCAGGCGATGTGCAAAACTAATTTGCAGAACTTTTGGAATGTGTAAAAATATGGGTATCAGCTGAATAAGATCGAAATCTCACTCACACGCAGAAATGTTCATTTTTTTCAATGAACGTTAAAATGTTGCATGTCCATCATTAATATTTTTCTCTCGTTCTCACTTACTCCAATCGGCACTAAATATCCACTGTTGAAGTTGCGCGCTTCAGCCAAGCCTCAACTGAATCATCAATCGTCTTCCAACAAGTGCAAAGTTTTATTGAAAAGTGAAAGTGATCATCGACGAACTATAAACAGATGAAATTAATGAAGATTCAATCTACGCTTATGTTATGAAAAAAAACTCTATAACGTGCAAACACAATACTCGTCCGCGTCTTGCGAACGACTGCGCGAAAGTAACACACTTCGATATCCAAACCAATCACCCCTTTTCAGAACCTTTTTTTACTTAAGGGAAAAAAAGACTTTGATTAACATCGAGTGTGGTAGAGGAACGTCGTCCTGGGAATATCGACGTTTACTCGGAGTCGCGCACCCTTTACAATGTTATGTGCGGCTCGCGACGTCCACCCCGTAATACGAAAGCCTAGGGAAGTCTATGCGGCGATGAAGTATAAAGGTACTCTCCCGTCAATCAACGTCGACGCGCGAAGCAGAGAAATTTGCACGTCCATCAAGCTGTAAAACCTCCGCATAATTGCACGAGAATTTATGATGAGACGCAAAAGAACGAAGCACCGGCGCAAGTCAAATCCTTGGTGGATTGAGCGATGAAGTAAAAAACGCCAGTAGCAGATACGACGACTCAACTTCGCGAGAACGCGAGTGAAAATGCATTTTTTTCAGCACCGTTACTACAAAATAAATCGAATTTTATTGACGATTATCGGCCAATGGCCGTATCAGACCGCCCGCTCGAGGCGATGCTTCACGTGCGTTTTTATTTTTCTCTTCGTCATTCAAGTCGGCCCTCAAATATTGGCATTCGTTAAGTATCGCGACGATTGGGACATCCTACTTGAGTGCTCTTCGCCATTAATTTTCGCCGCGATCTGCATCATGAAATTTGTTTCTTCTGCATGTAACTCAACGAAGGTCAGTAGTGTTTTTGGCGAATAGATAAAAAAAGGAGTTATATGTATATATGAAAGCAATTAATCGACATCACTGATGACGAGCTGTCCGTCGCGTGATAGCTGTTGAAAATGCTAATTCACATGCGTGAGGATTGGCGAGTATGGGCCGAAGACCCGGAAGTCAAAGTTCTTCACGAATACGCCGAGCGGGGAAGAAAAATGACCGTCGCGTACGCAGGTTAATCGAGTATGGTAAGTGGTGTCGCAAAAATTGATAAATTTCATATAGATTTATCGATTTTTCGCACAGTTACGATCTATTCGACCGGGATTCTGTTCGTCACCCAACCAGTTATACCGAAGATCATCGACGTTCTCACGAAAAACGGCTCCGAAATCGGCGAATTTCCGGTGCCCGTCGATTATTATCGTCTCGACATGCAGAAGTACTATTTTTACATCATCGTGTGCATTTACGTTACGACATCCGCCGGAATGATCGTGACGCTGGCCAGCGACGTTATGTTCATGGTTTGCGTGCAACACGGTTGTGGTTTGTTCGCCGCGTTGGGGTGAGTCGAAGATCGATCGATTTTTCACCGAGAAAGTGTCTCACCATATATTGCGAAACTGATTCACGTAAAAACATATTAAAAATATATTGTGTTGATACATTATAATAGTAATAATAATCATTATCATTATTATTAAAATTGCAACTAATGTATCAATTATATATACAAAAAAACCAAATATTATTTAATTAAGAAACCAGATTTAATATAAAACCAGATATATTCGTAATGGCCAATTTTTCGACGAAAGTGTCGTCGGTACACTTTTTTTCCATGCGATGCTTTCAGAAAAAAATTGGAGCGTGTTGGGAAGAACGAACGATCGGGAAGACGCGAAGAAACCGGATATGCAGTCACGAGGGACATAGATTTCGAGAATGTGGTCAAATGTATCGATAGACACAACGATGCTATCGAGTGAGTTTATTCGGAAAATCTATTTATGTCGAAGGGACCGACCGTATGTTATTAATAAATGCATTGTTTTTCAGATACGCGAATCTCGTCGAAGCGGCTTACTGTTGGTGTTTATTTTTTATCGCCGGATTCAACATGCTGATGATGAGCATAATAGGACTTCAGGTAAACGTATTAATTCATTTTGGACTGTTGAAAATAAATTCCGGAAATCGATTCAGATTGTTACGAGAACAAGCGGTCCCGAAGAAACGACGAGATTCATTGTTTGGCTCGTCACCGACACGGTGCATCTCTTCATCGAGAGTTACATGGCCCAAACTCTGATGGACCACAGTATCAATATTCGCAATTGTATGTAGGTAAACGGTTAAGAAAATCACCGAGAGGGTTTCGTGAAAAAAAAAAGAAAAAAATGTTCATTCCCGAGCAGACAGAACGGCAGGTGGTATAAGCTATCGCTGAGGACTCAGAAACTTCTGAATTTCATGATGATGCGTTGCAACGCACCTTGCAAACTCACCGCCGGAAAAGTCGCGGTCATGTCCGTGGAAACGTTCAGAGGGGTAAGATTGATTTATTGATTTTTTATAGATTTTCCGTAGAATTCAACGCAGAACTTCACGAATTTTACTTTGCAGTTTTTGCAAAAGTCCATATCGTACTTCACGGTTTTTCGCTCGATATAGCGAAGATTCGGCGCTGATTGTGCAAGAAATTGCCGTCCTGGAAATCGAATTCTACTTTAGAGAATATTATAGACCTCGGTAAAGGTCACAAAGAAAACAGTTGTATTTAATCGACAATAACGAATTTGAAAAAAAAACATAGATATTTTGAAACAATTCGTTTTTGTGATATCGGAGATCGGAATTTTGTGGTTTTGTCTTCATCGACGAGGAATACTCACAATTTCATTTGTTTTTGACCGAGCTCGATTCGCTCGAGCGATCGTAGGCAAACATTAGCAACGCTGCAGTGACTAGCCAACTTTCCACACCGTCGCGCCCGATGTGTAATCATCATCTCATCTGCTGGACAAAAAAAAATTGAATTACCTTGACACTGATTCGAGTTATGCAAGCCATTCCTGGACTCCGAAGACTGCTCTTTTTTTCAAACTCGTTTCAAAAACTCGACTTTTTTTCTTTTTTTTTTTCATCGCTGCGAGCTTGTTTTGAATCCCGTGTATTTTTCGAGAATACGCCTTGCAGGTATTGTACAAAACAAAAGCGTCGTGAGTGGCCCTGTTCGGCGCGATGAAGAAGAGCCTTGAAGTCCACATGTGAACGCGATCGAACAATCACAAGGGTCAACAATGTTATTCCACGCCTACCTAATTAGATTTGCAATTCAATGATCCGAGAAGAAGACTCCGCGAAATTCGCCCCGCTCGCTTCGTCGTCAATCACAAACAGCCCGCGCGATATTTCAAAAACTCTTTACCCATTATGTATTCTTTTCCGCAATTTCTTTTTTCTTCATTTGTTCAAAAACCGTCGATAATGCGCGCGAATAAGCAATGAGACGACAAAGTGTCGGTCGGCAGACATCAGGTTTATTCAAGGTGGACACCCTCGACCCGAGACAATCATTTCTCATCGCGTTACTTTTGATTTTTATTTCATCGTTTTTTCTCCGACTTTTTCTTCATAAGCAACAATATCGCAGACATTAACCGGTCGTTCGATCACTCGCGAGGTGATTTGTTAGCCGCGGCTAATTGAACGATCGAATTCCGATGTGAGAGAGACGGAAGCGTTGAACGTTGAACACGCGATCCACGAAGTGGCGACCTGTGTGACCGTGGTCATTTAATAAAACCAGGCAGTCACCGGGAAGTTTCCAGTACCGTGCTCGCCGTCGTTCCAACGACTTAGGATGCTTAATCGCTCCGAAAATCGATCATAATTCGGTAATTAAAAGAATATATGAATTCAGATAACTTTAATTGAAAATTTAGCGTCTCGCGATGTTTATCGCTCGATCGGCGAAGCAATGCAGAAAAGGAAGTTATAGTTCCGCGTGTTAACTGCGAAGAACTGGATCCGTAGATCTATCGCCGGAGCTCCGAAAAATAATACCGAAGTTCAAAAGTCGCTATAAATAGCGCGGTAAAGTCGCTATAAATAATTCTATAAAATCGCTATAAATAATTCTATAAAATCGCTATAAATAATTCTATAAAATCGCTATAAATAATTCTAAAAGATCGCTATAAATAAACAGCAAAAATAAATACCAAAATGCGTCGAAAATAATTTTTTTCTACAACAGAATTTAACGACGTTGAACTCGCAGAGTCGAGGCAGTCAATAAAAATTCGCGCGCCTCATTACAGTGACCGTGAGCATCCGCGAAAATGGCTTAATGTCTTTTATCGTGAATATTTCCTATGCAAGACTATACGCATAGTATAGCGGTGATTATCGTTTTGCTTGTACACAATGAATATTCGAATTGGAGCGTGTCGCCACTGAGCCCCGCGATTCGCGATTTGGTTATTGCGCCGTGTTCACCGGTGTCTTCTTCGTCGATCGCGAGTTATTTTGCGCGCGTGGATCGTCGGTCGAAACTCTACGATAACTAAAAGAAAAAGAAAAAAAAACTTTTTTTTATCAATTGGTAAAAGAAAAAAATTACGATGACCGATCGAGTAAATTCAACCGCGAAGATGATCGACGATTCGGACTCGAGAGACGAGTACCTCGCGATCTGGGAGATCGGCGTACTCGCCGTTATCTTCGTTCTCACCCTGTTCGGCAATTGTCTCGTTCTTCTCGCGCTCTATCTCCGCCGCTATCGGGGCCGTCGGAGAAAGCTCACGAGAATGTACTTCTTCATGATGAATCTGAGCCTCGCCGATCTCCTGAACGCGCTGCTCAACGTTCTGCCCCAATTGGCCTGGGACGTTACGTTCAGGTGAGCTTTTTCCGTTTCGTCGTGCGCTTCGGCTCGAGGACCGCATTAATCGCGATTTGATTCTTCAAGGTCACCAGGTTTCGGGGCGGCCCGGTACTCTGCAAGATCGTCAAGTTCGCCCAGCCGCTGCCGACCTATCTCAGCTCTTACGTACTGACCGCAACGGCGATCGACCGATATCAAGCTATTTGCCACCCAATCAGCTATTGCCGAACCACATCGAGACGCTCCAGGATCATGGTATACGGTGCTTGGTGCGTGGCCCTCGTTCTCTGCACGCCGCAGGTGCAACCTTTGTGATTCTTGACGATTGAATCTCACTCATTAAGCCTCTTCGATCTCTTTTCGTTTCTATCCTCGAGACTTTGTCGTTAATTCTTTACTTTTCTTCCTATTTTTGCTCCGAACCCTCATCGAGACTTTGAGCCTTTTTTCTTTCTCGATCATCTCTTTTCAGTTATCTTCATTTTATTATCCCAAATAGCTTCGCTATTTTTGTTCATTCTTCCCGAGAACTACCCTTTTTTTTACGCAAAGCGATCGCCTTTTCTTTGCTCGATCATTTCTTCATCGGTTTTTTTTATTACCTTAACGTTATTCTTCTTTATCCTCCTCGAGACTTGTCCAAAGCGATTGATTCTTTTCTTCTGCGATTCGTCGTGAATTTATTTCATTCTTCTATATTTTCTTCCCATGTTCTTTCCTATTGTTCTTCATCCTCGTCGAGACTTATCGTCTATTCGCGCGAAGCGATCGACGCTTCTTTCTTCCTCGATCGTTCCTTCCTCGGTATTCTCATTCTATTTTTATTGAAATTTCATCTCGCCCATACTTTTTATTCTCTTCGAGATTTATCGTGTACTCGCGCGTAGCGATTGACTCTTCCTCGATCGTTTGTTCGTCGTTATTCCTTGTATAATCGCCAACAGGTTTTAGTCTTCTCGTACCGCGAGGCCTTCCCCGGCGTCTGGGACTGCTGGGCATCGTTCTCCATGCCCTACGGCGAGAGAGTCTACGTAACATGGTAACGTTTCACGAATATTAAGTGATCCAAAAAAAAAAAAACAAATCTCTCCGATTAATCAATGATTCGCAATGTCGTTGCTTACGGACCCTCGTTTTCTTTTTCTTCTTTCATTCAGGTTCAGCTTCACCGTGTTTCTTCTCCCGTTCGCTGTCCTCGTCTACACGTACACGAGGATTTGTCACGGCATCTGGAAGAATGGTGAAATATCGGTATTTGCTAAACGCGACGGTACGAGAAACGAGCGTAATCGCGAGCCGCTGATATCGAGAGCGAAGATCAACACCGTGAAGCAAACGATCACAGTTGTGAGCCTTTACGCGATAACCAGCAGTCCATTCATCAGTTGCCAATTGTGGGCGACCTGGGATCCGAACGCTCCAACAACATCTTTTGCAACCGGTGAGTTTTTTTTTAGAAGTAATTATTATTATTATTGTTATAATAATTATCGTAATTAATAATATTTTTTTAATAATCGTTAATTTATATATTAATATTAAAATAATAGAAGTATTATATTATTATTATTATTAAATATATAATAATAATGATTCATTTTCGATGAAACGGATTTTCCTTATTTCGTCAATTCATCCGTAGGTCCGGCGTTTGCGATACTCGCGCTGCTCAGCAGCCTCACGAGTTGCGTCAATCCTTGGATATATCTGGGCTTCAATAGCGAACTGACGATTATCCTCTGGAACTTCTTTCGACGAGCTTTGGGCTTCGATAAGATTTCTGGCTTGGGTGAGTCACCGCGAAATCATTCGCAGGAATGATCGATCACTGATCGAAGCTATCCTGAGACGTTCGTTTTTCTAACGATATTTCGCGTTTGCACAGAACACGATTTTTCGTGGAACACGTCGAACGGTCCCTCGACGAGGTCGTCGCAGATCGGAAGACTAACGAGATCGAGCGGCTCGAGTCGTCGGCACAGCAGTCACAGGAAAGAAAAAATTGGCAGATTGACGAATTCGTTGACTAGTCGGGAAAAAGAGTTCGTACCATAAATCGAACGAAAAAAAAGGAAGGTTATTCTCGACAGAATCTACTCGAATTATATTTTTTTTATAAAACACAGTCAACTGAAAAATAAAAAAACCAAAAATATCCGAATGAATTAAATAATTTTCCATTGTTCTTAAACTCGACTGTCTTCAACCGATTGCCGAATGCGATAAAAACGATGAATGACGTCGATAAAATGAAATTAATATTTTGAAAAAAAAAATCATAAAACATTTGATCGTTGGTGAAAAATTGAATTTAATTTCAAGAAAATTTCGAGATCGATATAGCGTATGTAAACAGGCCGAGTATCGCAATACAGCGGCGCGATGATTCGAGGCAATTCTCCCAAAGTTGTATACATGTATATGTGTCATCGTAGAGCGTCGATCGGAGGCGTCCTCGAAACACATTCCATCGGCGTTTTTTTTCTTCTATTATACTCTACAACCGATACAGTTCCGCCTCATTAGTATTGTAAGCGTCGAACGATGTTTGGCCCATTATGTAGCGTAGACGTTTGTATTCCCATTTTTATTATCCCTCGGATCCCTCTCGCGCCACCGTGTCTCTCATGCTTATGATAATAAGCGCGTGCGGGGATCAGGGATGACCACATTGGGATGCGGTGCCTCCAACGCGGCTACGCGACAAGCTCCGAGACGATGGAGATTAAAACTGTCACGTACCAAACGGCAGAGTTCAATTCTTTTTTTTTTACGAAATTTTTTAAAATTCTCTTCTTCATGCTCTCGTTATTTATAGAATTGAGAATTTCACGTTCCAATGTAGTTTTTCAATAGCGCGCGGAGCGCGGGTCTTTCCCGGAATGAAAAGAAAAAAATAGGCTCTCCGATGAGTCGTTGATCAAACAGAAGATCGATATGACAAACGGGGAGGGCCCCAAGACGAACGGCATCCGACCCTGTCGTCGTAGATCATCGCGCGAAGGTGTAAAAACTTCGTGGAAGATAGCTCGCGAGCTTTCGACCCGAGGCGTTCATGCGGCGGCTAACGTTTGAGAGCCACTGCGTGAACACCTGAATACTTAATAAACGGATAAAATTAACATTAATAACGACAGACTGTCCGCGCCCGATCCACATCTTATCCGAGGACAAAACGTTTCCCCCGTAGTCGTATGTGACGCCTTGGCCGAAACGGGACGTGCATCGTTCCATTTCTCTCCGCTCCGGACGGAAGAGAAACGGACCCCCGAAGACATTCGTTTCCCGGTGCGAGTCGCAGTCGCGCGTTGCGATCCAACGTTTCCGATTTTCCTTGACAACACCACCGAGAGATCCATCGATCCCGAAGAGGATCTGAAATGGAGAACAGCGAACAGGAGTGCAGAAATGAATTTTCAAAAAACGAGGTACACGCGAGAAAAAGAAATTGTTACCATCGTGGAAAGAAGCTTCGGACTGACCTTGAATTTTTCGTTGCATCTTCTCTTTTTAGTCCGAAAATGAGAGCAACGAGGACGATTACTCGCAACAGTCACCGGTGCTTCTGGATCTCGACGAGAGCACGAAGAAGCAGCAACAAAGAATAGCGGCGAGCGTGCAAGAGGCCGCGAGCTCGAGGACCGGACCATCGACCCCTCTGGCCGCTCTGGAACACCGCTCGCAGATCAACGAGAGCTTGCGGAAATCACACGGTAGGCAGAACCGTGACGCGACTACAACTTCAACCACGTGGCGGCTTGTTTTTTCTTCAAATTCTGCTATCACAGTTTTTCTTCGTTTCTCGATGTTTGACGAATTTTCAGCGGACGCCGGTATGATTCGTCGACAATCGTTGAGAAGACGATGGCAGGACGTTGGACCCTACGAGAGGCCACAGACACCGGAAAGCGTGCTCGTCATAAGAGTACCAGAGCCCGAAGTCGTCGGGCCTCATTCGCATCTCGAGATGCTCCATCAGGCAAATATAAAGCCCATGCAGCGCGAGCCGTCGCAAACGGAAAAAGGTAGTACGAAAAAAAAAAAAAAAAATCATCCAATTCCCTCAACTTCGATCGGATTTTCCAAATTTTTCTTCGGTGTCGAATTGCGTCGTTCGGTGACTAATTAATTCAACATTCCGAATAGTGCGCACTCCTGTACGTTTCTGCGTGATTCATTACTGTGCAGGAAAAGAAAAAATTGGATGAAGATAAATCCAGGGTCTACAAAAAGGTGGATTAGTGAATCGCGAGTGGCGCTTACGAGTCATTGCCGATCAGTGAAGAGGACTGCTCATTTGCCTTGTCTTCAATTTATCCTCGAGAATTCTCTTGTAACGACGGTTCTCTTCCTCGAGCTTTCGCGTTCGCAGTTCGTGCTCGAGAAGCGTCGCTCGCAGTCTCTTGTCGCGGGTGTTCATTATCTGCTTCGTGAGACCGGAAACTGCTAGATCTTTTGGTTGCTCAATCGCGACGTTCATTTTCGTCGTCGCGGCTTTGCGCTTGGACGAACGTTTCGTTCGACTCTTCGCCGTGGAAGCCGCTTTCCCGTTATTCTTCTTCTCTGTGGCGTTTCGCGAGCGTTCGAGACTCATTTCGACGGGGCGATCGCGTTGTTCGATTCTCGTAGATGCTTTTTCGTGCTCGTTGGTACCGCGTTTGCCGAGAAGATGCTCGAAGAAGTCGATGATCTTGCGGATACTGAGGTAACGCGACCATATACTTCTCTCGCTTTCGGAAGTTCCATTTTTCTTCGCGTTACTCTCCGTTCTCTCGCGACGATCTTCCGACGTCGTCAATGCATTTGGTCGCTCGGCGACTTCCGGTTGCGTCGGAACTTCCGGTTTGGAGTCTTCGGCGGGTTCCGGTTCCGACGGGACTTCCGGTTTAGCATCATCGACGTTGTTTTCGTTTCCAACGTCCGCGCCGACTTGAGTTTGTATTTCAACCTGAATTTCCTTCACCATTTCCGGTGTCGATCGAAGCTCCTCGATCTCCGGTGCTTTTGGCGACGGATCCGCAACTTCCGGATGGCTGGAAATTTCCATTTCCGGATCGGTCTCCGCGAACGTATCTCGATGATGGCTTTGAACTGGATCTTCGATTTTTCCGTAGTCACTCATGTACGAGATCCAACCGATCTCCGTCGATCGTTGATCGCGATCTAGCGTTACGCAACGATCCCTCGATCGGGCGGAACTTCGGAGATACGGCGATAGGGTCGCCCGATCTTTCGGTGATGAAATGACGCTTTCGCGAGGATCCGACGAGTCGGGAATCAAACGCATCTTCGGTATTCGCTTTCGCGTGTACGGACGAGGCTGCCGGAAGTATCGAGCCTCGTTTAGCTTCATTCCTAATAGATTATCATCGATTCAATTATCTGGATGTATAAAAGATTTTCCGTCCATTATCTAGCCGGACGCTTAACCTTTCTGACTGTTCTTCATTTTTTCTATCGGTATCAATATCGTCGATGTTTTCAGCAAAATTCAGTATCTTCTCGTCATTATCGCCTTCGTCTCGTCCTCCCCGCTATTCTCTCGCTCGTACAGTGAGAATTCCTTCATACTGCGAATTTTTTTTTCTTGCCCGATCACGACCGATTTGAGAGGTTCGAATGTCTTTTGGTTTTTTGCTTTCTTTCTTTTTCTTTTTCACGCTATATCCAGCAAACTTTTGGAGCACGTGTTAAAAAAATGTTAATAAAAAATAAAAGAAAAATATAGTGGATTAAAATGGTTTGGGATTAAATTTTGAAGTAATCAGTCAATACGTTCGAAAATTATTGCCTTTTAAAAAATGTCTGTTCCCTTTCTATAGTCGGATAATTTTTAAGATATCGGTTTTTAATTTCGACAACAAGTAGATTGTTGTTTATCAAGAAAATAATAATTGTGAGAATACCGTAATTCATTTTTCGCGTCTGTTTCAGACTACAAAAAATCAGCCTGCGATCGCGAGCGTACGAGAATGCGTGACATGAATCGTGCCTTCGAGCTTCTCAGATCGAAGCTACCGATCTGCAAGCCCCCGGGAAAGAAGCTCTCGAAGATCGAATCGCTGAGACACGCCATAACGTACATAAGACATCTCCAAAATTTGTTGGAACCCCAGTACACGTACGTGCCGAGTATTCCGGATAGGGCGGGATATTACGGTTCTACAGCGCCCGGTGCATCGTTCGACGTGCAGCATCCGTCCCGTTGGGAATCGTTCGCCTATTATCGTTACGATTATCACGCGCCTTTCGCTCCTCCACCCCCGCCGCCTCTTCCTCCACCTCCTCCGCGACTCCCGAGCGAACAGGAAGATCAGCAGATACGATACAACATCAATTCCTGATGCCAAATTCCCTGGGATTTCCACGAGAAATCCCCGCCTCCTGTATATCGCATTAATGAAATCTATTAATCACACAAGCGCGCAAAACGACGCGCGGACTCGACGAAAGTATTTTCTTGTAGTTCGGTAGTCTCGCGAAATGCTCTCGCCGAGTCTCGAGAACAGACACAATCATGTTATGTATAAAAATAGTATAATACTTTTTTTATTGAAATTATCGTAACTCTTTTAGAATATATCGAATGAGAAGACGCGGATATTCCTGTTGAGATTTTGAATCTTCGCTCATTGGTCCATAATCGTGAAAAATGTGTATTCTCATATGACTACGGAGTATTTGGTTTGTGGCGCCGAATTGGGCGGTGTCGTTGTCGGATGTACGTGAAGCGGGAGATCCCAAATCATCGTCTCGACGTCCAACGAGGACGGCGCTTGCCAACTCGTCGTGCTCTCCTTCGGCATCTCGACGAGCCTCGGCGTCGTGACGAATTCGAAGTGCAAGCGCCACTTGAGCGTGACGAGATCCGTCGTGAAATCCGGCGTGACGTGCAGCGGTATCGGTAGAACGAGTTGGGAGTACTTCAAGCCGAGACAAACCTCGTGGTGCTTGTTGTAACTCACGAGAGTCGGCGAGCTTCCCTTGCCTCTTCTGTACTCCTCGGCCACGTGCTCCTCGGATTGCAACGCTACGGATACCTGAGCGCACGCTACAGTCGCGTTGGAAAAGTCAAAGGTACCGACGATGTCCTCGCCGAGTTTGTAGGAATTTTTGAACAAACAGAAACGCACGACTCGACCGCGGCCGTTAGTTATGTTGTAGAAATTCGGACTTCGGCGCGCCGTTAAATTCTGAGAGAAAAAAAAATCATCGAAAAAATAAGAAAAAAAGGATTATTGATTGGGGACATTATTGGCAGGGTTTTTTTGCGCTTCGGGGCTTTTTTACATACCTGAAGAGTTTGAAGAGCTATGTCCAGTGGTGTATCCTTGTCCTGAGTCTCCATAAAAGGATTGTTGGGACTGAGATCGACGCTGTCGTTGCACGTTGCTATTTCCGGTAATTCTGTACAAAAAAAAAAAAAATTAAGATCCGTTTCTTTTTTTTTTTTTACAAAAAAAATTGGAAAATTGAGATGTTTTTACCGCTCAACGAGAGGATCCTGAACGGAATACGGAGGAGTTTTATCGCGGAATTAACTCGCTGAGTTCCCACGGTAATCTTGTAAGAATATTTCACAGCCTGTCCTCTGTAGGATGGCGGAGCGTCGCTTGGAATTGTTTCTCTGTATATATCTGAAACACACAATACTCTTGAGAACCATTCGTTGCGAGGCTTCGAATGTAGAAATTATTTTCCATCGATGAATCTTACAGGTTTTGCTCTCTCCCGGTGAGAGCCTCAGATCGCAGAAGAGAATCTTTGGTTTCGTATTCATAACTGCGTGGCCGTTGTCCTGTTGCCAGGGTGCAAATGCCGTGTCTGAAAAAATAATGGCCATTCAGAAGAGTTGCGGATGTAAAAAATTTACCAAAATTGTAATTTTGAAAAATTTACAAAGATGCAAATTTGAAAAATGTACAAAAATGCAATTTTGAAATTTTTTTAAGAATTGCTAATCCGAAAAATTACCAAGAATCACAAATGTAAAGAAATTCGATTGAGGCAAAACAATCGAAAGTTTACCTGCGTTGATAGCTGCCAGTCTCGCGGTGGAGTCTAACCTGTCGGTGAGAACGACTTTTCCGTTCGTCGAGCACTGACAGTGCACCTGGGCGCTCGCCCAGGCGAGACATTCGAAGACATCGCTGTGGCTCTGAGATTTCTGATGTATGGGATTCGGAGGATTGCTGAACGTGACTAGACACTCTATAACCTCACCGGAGAAGTAGACCGGGCCTTTTCGAAGTTTCGCGACAATTTCGATCATCTCCGTTTAGTTTTCTTTCAAACACATTCGAGTCTAAGTTAAACCTATCGGTATCGCCGAAGACTAATAGGCGGGCGATAATTTTTATAACTTCGTTAGCGCGAACCTCGAAGTAACGATCAACATCAGCTGGTGCGCGTGAACGGGCGAAGCTCCGTTCGCAGGGCTGGCGAACGGCGTGTAACAGCTGACGTTGACAGTGGATGAGGGATTTAAATGCATGCGCGAGCTCGAGAGCCATCGCGGTTTCTAGGAATGAAAAATGGGTCGTGAAAAGCCCGAATTGAAAACAGGGGAATTGGAGCATTCCGATGAATCGACGGACAATCGGTAAATATACCAAATATTGCATTTTTTCCACGTAACTCTAATAATAATCAATTCATACTACAAATTAAAGAAATTCATCGATAGATTTTTCGATTACTTGCATTTTTTATTTTCACAGACAATACAGGCCGTGGTTGCCTTCTCCGCCGAAACTCGCGGAGTACGCCGGTGACCGGGTGAACGAACTTGCGATGCCCGCGTGCTGGGAGTGGACAGTCGAAGACGTCGTTCATTGGCTGATAATGACTGTTGGATTGCCGCAATACAATGTTAATTGCGAGGCGACATACGCATAAAAATGCACTCTTATATGCATCGATAATCGGACAACTAATTCAATCCTTTATTGCATTCCGTTCAGGATTGTATTCGTCGCAACTTCATCAATGGGAGGCGATTGTTGCTCCTCGAGACTTTTGGCCTTCAGAAAATTGGAATACGCGATTTTGACCACATAAAGGTTTTTTTTTCTCTAGAATCAAGGCAATTTTTTCCGAGGCTCGTAAATTATCTGCGTTATATATACGTTAAAATTTCTTTGCACAGAAAGTTATGTCTGCTGTACGCGAGCTTTACGGCGTCGAGAAATTTAAGTCAGAACGGAGTATCGGCTTACCGCCTCGTTATCCATGGACTCACTATCTAATCTACCGTGTGCCGACCGGGCCGAGCCGCGAAGCCACAACACCGTACGAGTTGTTCACGAGAATGGGAATCCTCGACGAGGGCGAACCTTGTCCCTTTGGACATTGGCAGATGATAGAACCGACTTGGCCGAACTTTCCCTGCAATCGAATCGGTTTCGCGCCGCGAAAGAACGTTTATTCGAGAGTGGAACACGATAGACAACCGAGGGGACACTCGTACGTGAAGAAATCCAAACAGAGACCGAACTACTTCGTACGCGTGGATATCAAATGAGAATTAAAATTTCATACGTATATTTCAATTCATTCGATAAATTCAATATATATTAGTATTCAATAATATAAATTTTTGTCTAAATTCACAAATGTACGACATAAAATAATTTGGATTTCAAGCATTCGAGGGATTATTGCACTTAATTGTGTGTCACAAACATTGTAAAATAAGTTTTCACGCACTCCCGTAATATTAAATATAAAATGACCGCAAAATTGCGATACAAAACACGATTTCTCTAGCCCGCGATTCGTGAAACACATTCTGGTTCTTAGTTATATCAAATAAAATACTTCATACAGCTATTCTTTTTTCATCTTGTAAGTGAACGATAAATTCGGATAAACTTCCGAATTTTACGGTATAAAACTCTAAATAGAAACTAATGGAAGTTTCGAACTGAATACAATTGTTCCAACCAAGAGAATAGAAAATGCGCCGTTTCATTGTGAAAATAAATCATCTTCCGGATCCTCTTCAGTGAGATTCAGAGTATTGCGATCTTGCTGCTGGCTTTCGTCGTATCGCAATACAATTTCTTCGTCGCTTTCGGGATCAGGCTTCAATGGACTTTTCGAATAGCGTTTGCTAGTCGAGGCGACGGGACTGTGTTCTCGTTGAGGCTTCGTTTTCTTTCTCTTGTTCGTCGGTTCGTCCACTTCGTCTTCGCTCTCGTCCGTGCTCTTGTCGTAAACCGAACGATTCGAAGTCAGACTCTGATTCTTCAGTTTATCCTCGAGCTCTCTTATTTTTTGTTTCTTCGAGTTGAGAAGCAGCAAGAATTGTCCGTACAAGGTGTCTTGCATGCTATTCTTAACGCGTTCCATTTCCACCATCTGGCCGACGAGTTGCTGATTTTTCTTCTCCAAAATTCCATTAGATTCTTCCAATTTCTTCGAACGCTCCTGCAAAGTTTCGCACTGCTTCGCCCATTGAAGGCACAGATCTCCCAAGAAAACGAGATCCTCGACGCGCTGCACTTCGATCGTGCCTCGATTCCATATCTTCTTCTTCCATCGCAATCTCGAGTCGTTCAGCGAAAATTGAACGTCCTTCGCTTTGCCGGTTAGATCGTTTCTAATCATTTCCACGGACTCTTCCCGCGTTTTTTCAGAACTTTTTTTCGAACGTTCGCACAATTTCGTTATTGTAGTCTGAAAAACAAAAATTGTAGAGTATTAATAGCTAGTTCGAAGGTCACGGGACAATCGAATGATTGAATATTTATGAATACCTGTCCCGTCAAGGGCACCATGCCCGATCTCAGTATCACAATTTTTATTTCGTCCTCCAGCCACTGTGCGTGAATAGTCATCGGCTTCTTATCGTCGTTATTCAAAACTTCGCACACCGTGAATTCCTCCATGACGATAAGATATCGAATCGCGATTATTGAAAAACCAGTCTCACAAAATTGATTTTACTCCAAAAATACTTTGCGTCGAGTATTCGAGTGTGAAAAATTGAACACTGTAAAAACGTCTTGGTTTGCAGAATTATCAAATTTCATATCCGCCGCGATAAAACGCGCAGATAAATTTTTGGATTTTTCAGTAGAGCGAGCATGTTTAGACGCGTTGCTGCTCGTGCCGACTCGAGTGATTCACTAAAACGTCGACCAGCTGTTTTACGAGTGTAGACGCTGAAGCACACACGAGAGATGCAGCTGGCGGAGTAGGGGTCACCATGGCAACTGCTCCGAAGCGTTGCGTCAAAACAGTACACGTGACAGCGCAATGCCGAACGTCCGATAAAATTCATTTTTGACAGAACCACCGACTCTGCGCTTTGTCGATCGTTATTACCGAAATAAATTACGTTTCAATCGTCACGATGACAAATTTCGTGCAGAACGTGCCGATAAGGGACGGCGAATATACGAAAACGATTTACACTTTGGTACGTAACTTTACGCGTTGTGCGTAACGTTCGTTATTTATTTGCGATTATCGTTTTGTTCTCATAATCGCAGATGCATTCTTTGCAGATCAAAGAACAACGTTACACGGAAACCATTCAGATACTAAGCGACCTATTGTTATCACACGCAGAAGTACATACTCAATTTCACATTATGTACAAGATTTAATTAATATGGCTATCAATGGCGGGTTCGGTGATTATTTTCTTTTTTTGTTTTTTTCGTTATCAATTGTTTACTTTGCAGTCGCGGCCGTGTCTGTCCCTTCTCGCTCATTGTTACTTCTACACGCAAGACTTCATCGGGGCTGCCGATTGTTACGAGAAATTGGTTCACATATGCCCGGAGGAGAGTCTTTACAAGCTCCTTTACGCGCAATCGCTTCACCAGGCGTGCATGTATCAGGAAGCTTGGTCGGTTTGTTCCGGCATCGTTGATCAGCCACATTTGGAGTCGAAAGTGCGGAAGCTTCAAGCCGCGATAAAGTACGGACAGGAAGATATCGTCGCGGCGAAAAATCTCATCGATCAGTGTCCCGAGGACGACGTTGATACGGAAATTAATTTGGGATGCTTGTTGTACAAGGTATGGGAAACGATAATAGAAAAAATCATTGTTTCTCTGCGTTCTTTGGTTCATTAGTTTATCCGATATTCCAGGAGGAAGCTTACGAACGCGCGCTAAAGAAATTCTCGACTGCGCTGCAAATTTCGGGCTTCAAGCCTCATCTCTCGTACAACGTTGCCCTGTGTTATTACAGGCTCAAAGAGTACGCAGCGTCTCTCAAGCATATCGGTGGGTAAAAATCGCGTCGTTTCCGCCACACTGATCGACGATGTGAAAAATTAATTTTGCAAAATCGTACAGCCGACATTATCGAACAAGGTATCAGAGAACATCCCGAATTGAGCGTAGGCATGACCACGGAAGGAATCGAAGTCCGCAGCGTCGGGAACACGTTGACCTTGCACGAGACCGCTCTGACCGAGGCTTTCAATCTCAAAGCGGCGATCGAGTATCAATTGCAAAACTGTGAGCGGCTTTATCTCGCGCAATCGATTTCTCAACGTTGTCCAGCTCAATTGTGCATTGAAAGAAAAAATGATTCAGTTGGAACAGCAAAAAGATCGCTGCGCAGGCAAAAAAAAATTTGCCCCCACAGCAAAAATACCTGTTCAAAGAATCATTTTTTTTTCAATCTATAATTTCGATATTGCGTTACAGACGAAGCCGCGAGAGAAGCGTTGACCGACATGCCGCCGCGTTCCGAGGAGGAACTCGACGCGGTCACGCTTCACAATCAAGCTCTGATTAACATGGACACAAAGCCCGGAGAAGGCTTCGAAAAATTACAATTCTTGTTACAGCAAAATCCATTTCCACCCGAGACATTCGCCAATCTTTTGCTTCTCTATTGCAAGTATCAGTATTACGATTTAGCGGCCGACGTGCTCGCGGAAAACGTGCATCTCACGTACAAGTATCTCACACCGGTAAGTACATTCTTATCTCTTTATTCGCGACTTTACGTCTGAATGTAACGCATCAAAATGGTGTTCTTAATCGGAATGCTTCGATCTCGAGTGTTTGCATTTTTTTGATTTTTTATCGCCGATCTCGCGCCGTCCCTTGGCCTCGCGGCACGCTGGACTGTCGCTCGTGTCGCTGTCGCTCGAGCTATCGCTGCGTTTCCTCTTCTTCCTCTTCGACTCTTTGGAGCGTTTCTTCTTTCCCTTCTTTCTCTTGCGCTCCCCCGAATCGTCTTCGTCGTCCTCCTCCTCGTCGCTGCTGCCGTCCGAGCGTTGTCGCGATTTTTTCGATTTTTTTCGTTTCTTCAGCTTCTTCGATTTCGCCTTTTTTTCCTCCTTCACCGCCAATTTCGGCGGTTCCGGCTCAGTTATTTCGTCCGTCTCTGGAATAAGGTCGTACTTCTGTCCATCCGGAGCCATGAAACAATCCTTTTTCAAGTGTCCGCGCGTTCCGCACTTGGCGCACGTCGTGTTCAGCACTGCCCCCAATTCTATGGGTTTTTTTTGTCCCGGTACCATCTTCTTTCTTCGCTGCTCGTCCAACTGTTGCTCCACCCCATTCGGATCCAGATCCTTGCCGTTGCCTTGATTAACGTGCTTCATCGATAGACCGATCTTGCCGTCATCCCCTACGTTTATCACCTTGCACCAAACCCTGTCCCCGCGCTGCAAGACATCGGCAACATCGTCCACTCTCGAGGAGCTTACCTGTTCGGTATTAATAATTAAATGAAATTAGAAAAATAATTGAATTAAAAAAAAATCATTAAATAAATAAAAAAATAATAATAATGAAATTTAAGAAATAATTAAATACAAAATAATAGTAATAATAAAAAAATAATTAAGTAAAAAAAATATTCTTTTCGTCAAAACATTGAAATTGCACGAAACTCGCGTCATTGCGATTTCGCACACAGACGTTACCTGCGACTTGTGTATCAAACCCTGTTGCTTACATCCCGGGATTCTCACGAAAGCTCCGTAATTCTGTACCGAGGCGATTTCGCCGAGGAATATCTGATTCAATTCGCAACTCGTCATGGTTCTCCGAGGATATTCAATACGCTGCCATCCGCGTAACGTTGAGCCGAATCATTTCGTGCGATCGAAACGTTGATTCGCCAACGAGCAATACTCTGGCAAACTCGCAATCGATGAAAACATAGCGTCGCGCGTAGGTTAAGTTTGTCAAAACACGACGTACATTCCAGGAGCGTACGAAGTTCGAAGTTTCGCGTTATTTTTCACCCATTTATTTTCTGCCGCCGATACACGATTTTTCTTCTATCGTCGAACAAATCTACCGATGAGATGAATTTTTTTCTTTTTTTTCTATTTCATCCGCAGTATCTCTACGATTTTTTGGACGCGCTGATAACGCAGCAAACCGCGCCGGAGGAAGCTTATCGGAAGCTCGACGATCTCGCGAACAATCACACGGAAGCTCTGCGCAAAGCTACCAAGCAGGTGCAGGAAGCTCGATTGAATCACGACGAGGTGGCCGTGAAAAAGGCCGTGAACGATTACGAGGAAGCCCTCGATCGCTACGTGCCGGTACTGATGGCACAGGCGAAGATCTATTGGGAGCTCGGCAATCACGCTCAAGTCGAGAAGATATTTCGCAAGAGCGCGGATTTCTGCAACGAGCACGATGTATGGAAGCTCAACGTGGCGCACACGTTGTTCATGCAGGACAACAAGTTCAATCAGGCCTCGGGCTTCTACGAGCCGATTGTCAAGAAAAAATACGACAATGTAACGACTCTTGCCGCGACGCGTTTGCGAGCTCCTCGAATGTTTATTATTTCATTTGTTTCGTCTCTTGCAGATACTCGAAGTCAGCGCGATCGTTCTCGCTAATCTGTGCGTAAGTTACATCATGACTTCGCAAAACGCCGAGGCCGAGGAATTGATGAAGAAGATCGAGAAGGAGGAAGAAACGATATCGTACAAGGAACCGGACAAAAAGTTGTTTCACCTGTGTATCGTTAATCTCGTTATAGGAACGCTTTATTGCTCGAAGGGTCATTACGAATTCGGCATATCGAGAGTCATGAAGAGTCTCGAGCCGTACAACAAGAAACTCGGCACCGACACGTGGTTCTACGCGAAACGTTGCTTCCTCTCGTTGCTCGAGCAGCTCGCCAAGCAACTGGTGCTTCTCAAAGATTCGACCTTGCAGGATTGCATACAATTCTTCGATCATTGCGAGGGTGAGAACTCGCCAAGCGCGAACTGTTCAATGCTAATTTAAAGAAACTCGAAACGATTCAAAAATCAATTGTTCGCGCTTGCAGTTTACGGACGCGATATCCCAACGGTCATCGAGCAACCCTTCGATATTCACGACTTGCAGACCATTCCACACGGCAAACAAACCGTCACCTACGAAGCGAGATTCCTAAAGGCATTGTTTATGAAGTTACAGATGTCGTGAATTCGACAATTATACCATTTTAACGAACTATTATAATCAATAAAATTCTACAATAACAAAAAAAAAACGATTCCGGGGTGTTTTTCCGAATCGGCGAAGTACGAGGCGCTCGATACGCTCGTGACGGCCCTGATGAGATTTGTGGTTCACACAGACGACACACACGCGAGAAAAACATGGTGGTCGACATGGAGCTTGAGGCTGCAAAATCAGCGGTCTTCGAATTAATGAAGGAAAAAGACAATCTCGAAAAGGAATTGAGGATCTTGAACGATGCATTGGATACGGTGCGTTTTTTCGTGTACGAACGCGAATTAGCGTTGGGCCGCGACGAGACGTCGTGACGTTAAAAGAAATTCGGTCCTACGAGGATCGAATGACCTGTCAATTTTCGTCGAATCTGTCTAAAACGTAAAACAGACGTCGAAGAATCGTCGAAGATTTGCAAAATTTGCGATTTGAAAAAAACAAAAAAATCCGAATTTTTGAAATTTTTTTTACCTTTTTTTTTTTTTCAATTCTTTATAGAACTTTTTTTCATGATTTCAGACTGGCGCGGGTATGGACGAACCTCTCGTCGACGGCGAGGGTTATCCGAGAAACGATATAGATGTGTATCGAGTGAGACACGCTCGTCACAAAATAATATGTGAGTTACTTGGAGCTCCGTTTATCGAGTTCCTTGACGGTGGCACCGAATAGCTCTGTTGCGTCTGTTCAGGTCTGCGAAACGATCTCAGAGAGATCATGAAGAAGATTGAGGACGGTTTGGCCAAGATTCACTCGGTCACGGGAACAGAGACTGAGAAACCAGCTTCGACTGCGTGCAGCGTCCAGGAGGAATCTACTCCTTACACAGAACCTTTTCTCAGGGTCAACTTGGTATCCGCTGGCTCGCCGGCCGACCAGGCAGTAAGTTGAGCTAATTCTTTCTCCAAGTTGAAACCGAAAAAAAAATATGACCCATGTCTTACGTATTGACAACTTGCGCAAAAAAATTTTACAATGTTTTTTTTTATTCTGGAAAATTCCGAAATATTCTGGAATATTTATTCTGGAAATTGATATACAAAGGGATCAAATAGAACTTGAAACAATTTTTTTAACTCGCTGCAAAGAATCGTATTTTTCAGGGTATCAGAGAAAACGATCTGATAATGGAATTCGGCTCGATAAACTTCCAGAATTACAAATCCCTCAAGGACATTGGATCCCTCGTGGAGCACAGCCGTTACAAGCCGATAATCGTCAAAGTAAAACGAGACGCGGATACGATGTCCCTGACATTAATACCCCGTCCTTGGAGCGGCAAGGGTTTGCTCGGCTGCAACGTGATACCCTTGGAGATGGTCGAGAGATAAATCGTCCGATTGCCCCGAAGAGCATCGTTTTTAATCTATGCATAATCTATAACTCTTACTTTCTGTCGTCGATTAGCCGCTGAGCCGCGTTAACGTCGGTAGTCCCGATCGGGTTAAAAATCTATAATAAATTATTCTTACAACGCCAATCGATGCGTCTCCACTGGCGAACATTCACTTTTCCCGATCCCGGCATTTTAATCTTACGGGATAAATGAAACGCAAACGAGGTCGAGGTGGCTTGCAAGACGAAACACGAGCTCTTTCGAAGTATTTGTAACAATTAGTTTACCCTACGCGAATAATCCGTGGAAACAATTCGAGACTGGATGCTATAAAACAAGGAGACATTCGTTATTTAGGCGTCAGTCCCGCGAAACTAACGTTGCAAGATGTTTTCGCTGTTTCTAGTAAGTTCTTTTCGAAATGCCTCACAACATTCGCGCATTGAGCTTTCGGCAACAAAATAAACATGTTCTAATATTTTTATTGTCTCGTGCTGTAACAGGGGATATTCGGCACGTGGTTGGCCCTCGCGGGACAGTGCCATGCTGAAAATTTGGAACGCTCGAACCTCGCGCCGCTCTCGATAGTTTATACCGTCTATCCATATTACGATTCCGAGAATATCCTCGGTGTATGGAAACCCGAGGAACGTCTGCGATTATCCGGCACCGTAGTGGCTCTCGGAGGAACGCCGGAAGAGCGGCAAACCGGAAACTCTGCGGAACCAACATCCCGCGTTGAATCTTCGCCTGATGCGAATTCTCGCGATTCTTACGACAATAATTCGAACGAATCTACGCATTCGCATAACGAACCGGCGACCGAGATAACTTACTGGCCACCGGTTCAAAGGTAGACTAATCAGTTAAGATAACAATAACATGAGCATAAAATTATTGTCTTTCATTGTTAATAATTCGTGTGATGCTACAGGGGAGCCGTTCCGAAGCCGCGACTCTCGAGGGCCACCGTTCTCCAGCCTGTAAATCTCAAGAAAGTTTCTCACACATCCCCGCAATGATTTATCGGGAAATTCTCATCGGCAATTAAAACTGACTCCGCGAAACAATAACTATATCGTAAAGTTTATCATTAACGCTTTGTAGCACGCATGCAAATAAAGAAAATTTAATCTACGATATCTGCGTGATTTTTTTCTTACTTTTTTCCTCACCCCTCGAAGACATGCGATTTTTTACCGCCGACGAATCAGTGCAGCGGCGCGCGTGTCGCGGAATAACAAATCGCGTGTATCGGTTACTTTTTGGTTATGTTTTCGCGCACGTAATTGAAGACGACATAAGAGGCTTGTCGTTAGTTTTTTCATCATCATTTCAGTATCATCGTTAAAATCATCGACAAAAATCGTGTCAAACGTCAATGTCGAGCAGCGTTTCCGCTGTCATGGGAAACAAATATATGACGACGCGAAATCGAAAATTGACGAGTGTCTTCTGCTTCGACAGTCCACAAGCATACCCCCCCGAATTCGATAATTGAACTTGAAAAATAATAATAGCAATACGATAAAATTACCGGCAAGACTGTTTCTCAATCATGTTTCTCAAAACGAGACGAGTATCGCTTAGGCATTTTGCCAAAACATTGACTCGAGACAGACGAAAGGTAAGAGCGATCTACGAGAGAAATACTGCAGTAAATTTGATACTTAATATTTTTGTCTTTTTTTATTAGGCCGAATTGTCATGCGTATCCAGAACACAAGAATTTTCATCCGACAATCCAAGTGGACAGGATACGCTAATGAATTTAGGAGATCGTTATACGCCGGAACAGCGTGACGTTATTTTGAAAAAAATTAATACGTGTACAATGGACGAACTGAAAAGGTAAAAAAAGAATAGATGTTCATACAAACGTTTCATTGTTCTTAAATTGTTTTGTTTCTCTGAATTGGACTACGTCGATAGGTTCAGTATAACGGAATCGAGATTGAGAAGGATAACTGCTTACCGAGACAAGCATGGCTTTTTCAAGTCAGTGGAAGAAATTCTCCTGCTCCAAGGAATGGAGGCGAACGTTCTGGAGAGATTCTGCAAATCTATGGTTGCCAATAAATCAAAGACGAAGCAAAAAGCTTTTACCCCCAAAGCCAATGTGCTGGTGCCTGCATTGAACGAAGAGACCAGATCTGTAAGGAATTATGGTGTTGCTTTGCCAAAATCTTGTTGACGAAGCTCGAGCGATTATGTGAACCATACAACGATCTGTTAAGGTATTGAGAACCTACACGGGAATATGGATTTGGGGCAGTCTGATTAGTTGGGCGCAGGTCGACGCTGATTGCAACTTGTTGGAGTGGAAGTGCGAGTCTCTGGAAGGCGCCGTTATGAAAGCCGGTCTTATTGCGGTAGCCGAGACGGTACGTGTTTGTCCCATTGTTGTCTCTTGCAAAGAGCCATCTGGGTCGGCGCAATTCTTCGCGTCTCCGAGACGACAAAGTTACGCGTTTGTTCTCTCATAGGTAGCTAACGTCGTTTCGAACGTGCCGAAGTCGGACGCGTACATAATGGAGAGCGACCCAATTATACCGTTTTCACGAATGAACAGCACGGCTTATTTCCTGCATCTGCAGAGGCAACAAATTACCGCGACGATTGTGAGCATACTAGGAATGAGGGAAAGACGATGCGGTAATATATTTTTTTTTTACAATTGTCGCCGCACTTCGTCGTGGTAAAGTCGAATCATTCCTTTGATTTTTCTTCTTTTCAGGTGGAAACGATAGCGAGACTATGATCAACAACGTTTACATGATGCGCTCGCGTACACCGGCCCGTATCTACAAATTGCTCGTCGGAACGGAAATAGTATCGGCGAAAGGCGTCGTCAACAAGATTATCAACGAGCGACCAACATTCGACGGCAACGATATGATTCGCATTAGTGTCGATCCGGATATAAAGAATTATTACAAATCGCTCGATATATATCAACGCGAACAGATGAACTGGTCTCTCCTGCTTACCTCGGCCTTCCTCGATTTGTACGTGCGAAACGTCGCTAGCGCGAGCAACGCCGGCGACGAACAATGACAATCGAGCGAGTCAACGAGACCGTAGACTATTGTAGAGATGTAAATAAAGATTACTCTAATATTCGAGAGGTTGAGAAATTTTTCAAACAATTACATATTTCAGGTCCATTTATTTATTATATATTAACTTTGATTACACTATCTATTTGTTTTTCATATATTTATTATTGCACGCTTCTCGAATATGACCCGAGCCTCGCTGAATGAATTCCGGAGCATGAAGGACTTTCGTCAATTGTCATGGCTGATGAATATGTGCGCGCGCGTCACTCCGAGAGTTTCTTTTTTTCTCCTTTACGTTCTACTTGTCGACGTTGTGCTGTTGTTTATTTGTTTACTCGTTTTTTTGTCGTTCGTTTTTGTTCGCTTAATCGGATCAAACGTGTTTCATTTTCTCGTGTTCCTTGAGCGTGAGACATATTCGAGCAGCGACAGCTTACTAGCATCAATAATTGGCAATTATATTTGTATCATAAATAGTCAAATAACTTAATGGCCAAATTAGAGACTAGAAATTAAACTATAAATTAACAATACTTTCGCGCGAATGCTTCTTCATTTCAATGATTTTCACTTTGCTTTAATATATTATACGAAATACCAATTCGAGACCTTAATCAATATGGCTGTTACATTAATGGATGATATGATTGAACCCGGTCAGACCAGCCGCATCCGAGTTCTCTATATCAGCGTTTCGTCGCTTACGCCAGCACCGAATTGGTTACTTCTTGTTTCAATATTTTTCTTCTTATTTTTTCGTTTCGTACCGTTAATGCGTGTAACAGAATGTGTTATTGAAAAAAGAAACGAAAAACAGTTTATTGAACCCTTTGACCGTTACTCTGTAGGGACCTGTGCACACCCACGCCCAATTACATTCTCATTGAAGCCGAAGCGGGTCTCGGCTCTATTGCGTCGTCGACGTGCCCTCTCGCTTTTTAACTTCGATAAGCTCGATTGCCCTAAGCTACAGAAGTATATACGTCCCGCTAATGAACAGGATGTGCGTCTGGTACCAGCATCGAAACATGTCGCAAATAAATAGTTAAGCCATCGATACTTTGAACTTAAAAGAACGAAGAAAAAAACAGATCAATCAGTATAATCCATAATAATACGTAGCCTGAGATTTTAACAATTCACTCTTGGCGTATAACGAATGCGTGCGCTCGATAGTTTGTGTGGACGTATACATTTATGTACGTCAACCCTCACCACAGTCAAAGGGTTAAGTACTATCATAATGCGTCGTTAGGACGAGATTCACATATATAATATTACCTACGTTTTTTTTGTGGATAAAGCAACCACCCGATCAATGTTACTTTTAATTCTTTTTGTTTATGTTTTTTTTTTTTTCCTCTTAAGCCATCGTGACATCCAAAGCAAGTTCAGTCATGTATTGAAAAATGATAGTCGTTTGCTCTCGTCATCGATTTTACAGTTAGAACGCATCTCTGTATTCTCATTTGCTTTGTTCGCTTTTCTTTTTTTCGCTAGTTTAAACGCACGACAATTCGCGCGTACTGGATGTAAACTGCTTTACGCACATTTGTTCGCGAATCGTTCAATTGGATGGCTGAGAGATGCTTCTTGTTTTCGTAGCCTCTGTTAACGTAGTGTCCAGGCGGAAGCTCTTATTAATTCCCCTATGGTTCAGAGAATATGTACTACAATGACACACATACGGAATCGTGAATTTACATATCCTCCTTCACTATCAATAGCGAACGAGTGTGACACAATTTATTTTTATTCTTTATTTTATCTTATTTGTTTTTTTCCATTGATTACCGCATATTTAACGTACCCTTTAGACTCTTCACGTTGATAAGAATAAGAAGTTGTTAATCTACACGGTTTTCTCGAACTCAAAAGAGCTATCCTTCTTCCCGCATGGAAGGAAAGGAACGAAAAGAAAAGATTTTTTTTTTTTTTTTTTTCAATTATTCTTCATACATCAAACTGCTCAGCTGACCCGAAGACTTTCATCCTAATATATTTAATAGACAGACAGATAATATCGCCCTTCGAAAAAAAGAGCACCTCCCGAGGACAATTACAATATAATAGCTTTTATACTGAATCATTTTGTTTTATACGTGTTTGTTTTTTTTTTTTTCTCTCTTAGCAATAAATACCAACAGCAATCGACAGTAATATAACGAGATATGCTACCGGAGGATATCCATAAAAATGTATAACTTCTATGTCAAACAATTTTAGGAACGCTTCGAGAAGCATTTTTTTTCTTCTTCTTCTACAACGCGCCTTGGGTCTGTTCCTGATATATCTGTTGCCAGACTAGCAACGAGAAATAAAAAGATGATATACCAAGCTCGTAACGACTCGTTGCTAATGACAATGCAAAGCACCAATCGTAATGAAAAAAGAAGAAACGAATAATAAACTCGTACGGGCTGCAAAAACTCTATATGACTGTGCGCTCGTTGCGAAGATCGATGGCCGTCGTAAATCTATCAAACGATAATGTTTGTGTTTATCTGCGTTTCTACGTCGGACAGTTTTTTGATTTGCAATCTGTCGTCTTTCGTTTCTTCGCGTCGCGCTTAACGTAATCGGCAACATTTTACCTAAGGTAACGCTAGCGGAATAGAATTTTCTTTCCGACTATCGTCATTACAATGCCACTCGTTCGATAATACTATTGAAATTCTCGTATCAGCGGTAAGAACGTTTCCGATGAGTTTTTCTTTTCTCTCTCGACGATTCATCGCAGTGTTAGGAACATAAACGATACACGCACAAAGCACTCGCATTAACATTACAATAACGATGCGGGAACAACGACGAGATTCGATATCAAACGCACAGCCTCAACGCGAAATCAGGCAAACTTGTAGATAAACGTAATCTACGCGCGTTGAGAATCGAGAAGGGCCAATCGATGAAGCAAAGTTGAAACGGAGTCTCGTCGACTTAATTCATTTGGTATCGAATGTTGTATAATCTATATACTAAAAAAAAACCATTTTTTTCCGCGTCGACAATGTGAAAATCAGATAAATATATATATATATATATATCTATGTATACTTGTTGAATTAGTTACACCGTCTTAGACTAAACGCGTACACGCAATAAGACGCGCACGGTTTTTTTTTTCACTTTTTTTTTTTCTTTTCTTTCTCTCGCAATACGTTATTTCTTACGGCTTTATATCCATTAGATCTGAAGTTAAGTTATCTTTGGGATGTCTCAGGATTCTCTCTACAAAGTTTTACGGCGGGAAACGGATTTCTTCTTTTTTTTTCCTTACGCGACTCTTAATAAACATCAATTTCCGATACCACTGCGACAGTGTCTTTTTTAAATTTCTATAGTTGCAGTATCAGAGCACACGCTTAACACATTTTAACGTGTCACACGAAGAACGAGCAGAGACTTAAAAAAAAAATCGTCAAACGCTCGCAAATGAAAAACACTAATGAGTTACGTTTTTTTTATATCTTTTTTCTTATTTTTCTTGCGCACACGGGAAACGACTAGGCTGTACATCGAACGCGTAATGACCCTCGTCAGAAAGGACTCTAAAAGTGGTGAATAACGTTCCGTTAGCGGACCGTTCCGTCGTACGTCGAGACACATTGAATCGCGGGTTTCGTTATTTTCTTCTTCCCTCCAACAGAGATTCTTAATCTCTGATTCGGCGGAATTGCTTCGAAGCCTATGATAGCGTTGCGCGAATCAGCGTGTCAATGCCGGCCGAGGGAATTCATTTCGAACGATAATTACACTGTTACGCGGTTTTTTGTTTTTTACATACATTCTCGATATACGATTTCGCCGCGGAATTCATCCTTTCGGAAACGGAGCACGGAACTGGTCGTTTGGTAATACGATGTAAAAATCGAGTTATAATTTATCTTTTGAATTTCTTCTTCTGTCGTTCGATCGCGTACATTGGTATAAAAATAATAGACTTCTCGCTATGTGACAATAGCATTCATCCACCCTCGCGACGGCACGATCGAGAGTTGGTCGAGATAAAGTTCACCAATTGAATAATGATCCCGGAGTAAGGAGGGCGAGAAACGCGCGCGCACGCTCGCGATATACGAACGCAAGAGAAAACATTTCTTCGCCTTTTTTCTCTGCGACTGCGATCTTTTCCCGCGATAAGTTTCAACCGACAATAGGAATAATTACCATGCGCTCCGAAGTCCCACGTGCTTTATATTTTCTCGCATGTATGCTCGGCGCATTTGATTGTCGCGCAAGGGGACTGCACGATTCGACCGATGCTCTCGCGAAATTTTTTCATTCATTCGGACAGTGGTGAATTGCGGGATTGATGAGAGCGTTTCGCGTGTCTTTGTCGCGTTCGCGCAGAATGCTTCGCTTCTGAACGACACTCTAATCGATATACGGAAGATGATAGATAAATGGATAGACATTATCCGCTCTCTTTGCATCGAGAAAGTAGTCCGACGACGCGGATGCTCGCCGTAGCCTTATTTAACGACGACATTATAAGTACACACAACTCCATGCACTCGGACACTCGTTCGCTATCGTTTTACTGTCTTGTTTTTTCTTGTTATTACGCGAAAAAAAAGATGAACGAAAAATCGTATGTAAAATTTCTATCGGTATTATCCTGCTATGTGCGCATAGAATATTGTGATAGACAGTTATCTGTTATTTCCATTTTCTTTCAGACGCTCGTTCGATTCGAATTTCTTCGCTTCGACGGTACAATTTTTCTTCCCTCGCCGAGGTCTGTACACACGATTCAGTATTCGTTCTTTTGCATATCGTGTAATTTGCATGAAATAATAATAATATTAATGACAATAACACATCGTAATGCCGCGAAATCCTAAATCCGAGGATTCGAAGGTCAATGTACGTTTATCGCTTTCTTTCAATCGTACCGCACACCCAATTTCTTGTTTGGGTATTCATTCTTCTTTTCTTTTTTTTCATTCTTTCTACTAAACAATACTAATTAGCGAAAGTTAGATTGAGGTAAATGATAATTATGCGTATGCGAATGCCCCTCGGTTCGAGTACTCCGTTTTCAGGTGCGGACGATATTATTATACATTTCGGGAACGCTTTTCTTCTTTTTTTGTTCTCTTTGTTCCGTTTTCATTTTTTCGCCTCTTCTTTCTCTTTTGTTCGCCTATCAATCAACTATGGGTCAATCCCCGCCCTTGTCACGATTCTCACGTGAACTGTATAATGCCGTTTAATATAGTACTTGCAATACTTTCGAATCGGTGACAGTCTTAGGGTGATTATTGATCTTAGTGCATCGTACATACCGAAGGATAGCACTGGGGGAGATTTTCACTGCTTGCTGTTTATGTTTTCATGTTTTTTCTTCCTTCATCATTCTCAATAGGTATAAATTTTGTAGCTTCTAAACGACGTATAATGTGTGAATGTGTGTATGATCCAGTGTTAGTCTTGTATGTTTTTTTTCTTCATAGTTGTAGCTTTGATATAATGTCTATTGGACAGTCGCATGAACGACATCTCAAGAAAGATGCTTAAAATACACAGATGAGTTTCACAAGCAAGTGGTAAAGAGTTTGTGCTTATTAGACGTCACTATACTGTCAGATCTTTGTTTTTCTTTTGTTCTTTTTTTCTGTTGTTTTTTTTTTTTTTGGTACAGCGGCGCAATGTGATTACTTTGCTCCTAGCGTTAATTCATCGAATGTCGGAGATGTCGGTTTTGCTTCCAAAGATTTTGACTAACTGATCTTCGTAATCGTCGATATTGCGCTTCATTAGCTGCATGCACGGTCCCAGTAAGCGCTCGAATGCTTCGACGTCCAAGACTGAAAAGTACAAGTTCGCAGGGGGAACATCAGAGAGGCTCGATCGTTTTTGTTTCTCGATTGGAATTTTTTTTTTTTTCCGTTCAATTACTCCGTACCGCGTCGGTGGAGAGAAGGCAACACAACGACGGATCGTGGCGTGGATAAAAAAAAATCTCTACCGCGCTATAGAGCCGAAGAACGAGACAATGAATCGAGGGTAACTATCCAATAACTCGCGATATCGTTGCTCGACACTCGCATTTGATGTTTCGTCATATTCCCATTGTTTCATCTCGCATATACGTTTTTATCGAACGAACGACAAGACTTTGGGACGAATTTACTTCACCGTCGCGGGTCTCCGCTCGTGACGATTTTAATTTTCGGCTCGTCGGATGCGAGAGTCGTCGCGAATATCGAAGTAAAAAGGTTCATACTCACAGGCCAGTTTGACGTTTCCGACTGCGTACGCGGATGCGGCACGCGGTTTGTGTGTGACTAGTGCTAACTCGCCCAAATATCCGCCGGCGGGAACGCGATTTATCTGTCGACGGACGTGAATCAACCATTTGTTTTTTTCTCCTCTTTTTTATCGCTACAAAATCGCGAGGCTCGAGAGAATTCTCTTCGAGAGAAAAACCGTTTCGCTCACCTCGACCTCTCGGCCGTTTTCACCGAGAATCGTGATCTTCACTATTCCGTCCTCTACGAAGTACATGCCGTCGGCCATATCACCTTGTCTGATGATTCTCTCGTTATCCGCGAAGTGCTTCGGCACGAGCGCGTCGGCGAGATTCATGCGCTCGTATGCCTGAACAGAAAAAAAAAAAAAATACATCGTGTACATCAACGAATTAATAATATTCCTAATTTCCGGGATCGTCGGCATTGAGAGCAAAAATATTTCGATGAAAAATCTCTCGTCTCACCTCGAGTGATTTGAGCATCGGCACTTTGTTCAGCAGATCCTCGTACATCTTGCGCTTTTTGTAAGCCGATTTCAGGAGTATGCGACGGAATGTTTGCCTGTCCATTGCCCAAAGGGTGCCTTTCGTGTTAGCCTTGATGGTCGCGGCTCTCGGCATGTTGTACAAAAGCGCCAATTCACCGAAATAACCGCTGCTATCGTACGTGTGAATCAACATGTCGGCGCCCGTCTGATCTTTCACGTAAACGTCAAATTTCCCTCTGTAAATAACAATACGAAAAAAAATGCATTCCCATGTTACGTGCCCTTGAAAAAAATCGGGCGCATATTTATTTAACAATTTAATTTTTTTTTTTTATGTCTTCAATCTCTCGAAGCCTTTTTATCATCCTCGTGCCGGATGGAAGACAAATTAAAAAAATACAGATTATTCGAATTGTTCGTTACCTCTCGATAACGTAAAAGTTGTCGCCGTCGTCGCCTTGTCGTATGATAAAATCTCCGGGTTCTACGGTCTTCTCGAACATCGCGTCGAGCACATCTGCCATTTGTTCCTTTGAGAGTAAAACGTTAATAATAATGAGATTAATAATAATAAGAGCGATGTTAAGACGAAACGGAGGCACGTGGGAAGGGTCGCGTGCTACAAAAGCCCGAGCCCGCGTATCTCATTAGTGCGGGATTGCATTCCTCGTTTGCAATTAATTTACCTTATCGAGTGCCCGGAATAGTAATATGGTCTTGACGCTTTCGCTGAGCCTCTGTCGTTGCTCGTCGCTCTTTGGATGCACCTTCTGCGAATTAACCATTCGAGAAAAAAATTGTAAAACATTAAAAGAAGAAACGAACGAAAAATTGTCAATGGGCCGCTGTAATGTTTCGCTCATTAGCGGCGGCTCGTATAAGCTTGCGAGTACTTATCGCACGGCCGCAGGCACGAAATGCTAGGGAGGAGATCGGATTTAACAACATTTCTAATTTCGGCGCGGCGTGATTAGGCCGCGCATGTCACAAACATATCGATCTTCCGGCCGTTTGAACGTACACAATTTCATTGAGTATATCGAAAATAAGATGAGAGAGAAAGCGCTCTCGTTCCAGCGTACGACGAAAAAAGACGAAAAAAATATATATACATGGTGTATATATATATATAGATACGGATTTTCGCACGATAATCCGCCGAACGGGAGGAAACGGGAGAGAGACGGAATTGATCCTCCCGCTAGAGTCTCGCGTATGCCGGCGAAATTTCTGCTTGCTAAGACTATATCGAGTGGAGGAGCGAGGACAAAAAAAAAGAGAAAAAAAGCAAAGTGAAAAAAAAGCGTAGATTCAACAATTATTCCAGGCTGATGGGGAGAACACGGTTGAGAATATTGCATGGCTCCGCGCTCAACCGGTATATCATAGAGAGTCTATCCCCGTTCATATAGTAAAGCGTACACTACATATTATGTATGTATACTCGGGTTATCGAACATGTGCCCTGACGTCATAAAGGCTTATCGCACGCATGATCGAGCAAGGCATACCTTTTGTGATTCTCAAAGGGCAGGTGCACAAGCGTGCGCGAGAGCGAGAGGAACTCTCTATCTATCGCCCTCCCTCTCTCTATTTCTCTCTCAGCTATGAAGAGGAACGCAGAAAGATACATAGACCGGACTATCTCAGTCCCTCGCAAACATTATATTTCGTAAAGCGAACGAAAATTTATTACATCGTACGCGACACTTCCGTTTCTCACCGCACATAAACGTCTCGCGATTAGCACGACGAAAATCGAACGTTGTTCTCGCTCAACTTTTCGTCCGCTCAGCTGCTTCATTACGCGCTCGATCGAGTACACTCAATGTAATCGCATAAGACGCTCACGAATCATCTGCTATTTGCACAATTCGTTTCGGAATGTAACTACATGTGCACGAGCGACGTATACACACGTACGGGTTACAAGCGATTCTACGCGCGAATACGGCCGTTTTTTTTTTTTTTCTCTTTTCGACGAGCCAGTAAGAAATCCTTCGATGGTTTACGATCTCGGGAGCATACGAATTCTTTTGAATCAATTAATAGGAACAGAGATCGAAGACGCTCAGAAAAATCGCCGGGTGATTTGAATTAGGCTCGAATTACGTTTCTGGCACCGCTGATTTGTCCATTCGATTTCGACAACCCCGATTCGATTTTACGACTCTTTTTGATGCTTCATCCGATTCTTCCCGAGCGTTGCACGCTCGTCACGAGATTATTCGACCTCAATGACGCATTCCCGTTTTTTTTTTTTCTCTACTTTTCAATGCCAAATTCGTCGTTGGCATGCGTAATTTTGAAGTAACTAACATTAGAGACGTTGCAGCAAAATAAAATTCTACAAACGTTCGCGACGAAACGCCAGTTCTGTTCGCGCATCGAAATTGGTATGCAAATAGCTCAGTCGACGCGGACGACGAGCGAATTCTTCTGTCGACTGGGGAACTGTTAGAAAAAAAAGAGTCTCGGTCGCAATATGAGCGTTAGGAATTTCATGCTTACCTTGATTCCCTCGTCCTCCTCGTCATCCTCAGGATTGTAAGTCTCGGCGAAGACGCTCTTTCGCCTCGATGCGAATCTTCCTACCGGCGGTTCTGAAATTGTAAATTTACCAAAATTTCACCTATCGGCACCGACGATTAGCTTGGCAAGTCCAAAGTTTGCCAATTCCACGACGCTTGTTTTCATCGCCGCTCAGTTAAAATGAAACTGCGCCGATGATTTATATCCGCCGTTGAGCTATATTTAGCGACTAACGGGGATCATAGCTTTGTCAGAGCCGCAAGACGTTTCAAAACTGATTTAATCCTTGCGAGCGTTCGAACAAATGGACTGCATTGCAGCCGTCGTAAACTCTGAGTAATTCGAAAAACGTAATCCGCGTAGGTATGCGGAAAAATTACGAGTTGTCCTTGGTGTTTGTATCGCTCGCATTGCGTTCAAAGATGAAATGAATAGAAAATTTTATTTATTTATGTTAGAAACTCACCTTCCTCGACGGATTCGTCGGGGGTCGACGAGCAAGTCTGAGCGTTTGACTGAATTAAAAGTGTCTGACGATTCTCGCGCAAACGGGTGAAAAACTCGACGGCATAGTCGACTATGTCGCCGGGTTGTTCGAGTAGATAACTTATCGTGAATTCCAAAAGGATGTCCCTCAGATCGTCGGGCACCGTGATCTTGCCAGTGTTCCTTTGACAACTCATTATATTTATCCGCGTTTGGCGCACTCGATGTTTAACGGGGAAAAAAAAAAAAAAAAAAAAAAAAAAAAAACCCGCGAACTTTTCTTCCACTCGTGCAGACCGCGATATGAGGCCGGATCTTTATTTGTAATTATTTATTTCCTTCCCTTATCTCGGTCCCGAGTCTCTCGCGGAACTTTCGCGTAAATCGCGCACACGCAGGCATACACGCGTTAATACACGAATAGAGGAGCGATTCTTCTTTTTTTTCTTATTTCTCTTAAAATAATGAGCGATCGAAAATTCCGAGCACGTATTTCCACCGACGATTCGTGACTAAAGACTATAGAGACGTCGAAGACGGTACGGAACTCTTATCCGTCCGTGTGCCAACACCTCTTTGCCTCAATCACGAACGGCCAAAAATTCACTCACGCACTCATCGGAATCGGTTTTAACACTGCGAAATACATTTGTCCGCGAAATAAAGCACCCCCGCGATAGTCACTCGCTGCATGAAACAGGATTAAATGTTCACGCACACAGTTGAGAAAAAAAAAAACGGCGAAGACAGTGATCGCGAGAAGGAGGTGGTGGCGGCGGCGGTGGTGGTGGTGGTGGTAGTGGAGGACGTCGACGACTTTACATCCGTCTGCTTCGAAAGATGGCGACGAGTCCTCGTCGCCCGCGGCGAGCACCAGCGGACACTTGTCACGATTTTTTTTTTCTCCTATATAGCTAACGCCGCGAGACTCGATTTCGGAATTCAATCGGCGAGACGAGAATGATACGAAGACGATCGATTAGCGCGTATGTCCCGCCGACTTGTTTCAAAGCTTTCTCGCGTACACCGAGAAGAAACGTTTTAATATTGCGGGAGGAAACTTTCGTGGAAGGGTTGTCAGCATTACACAATCGAGACGGGGGATAGACGGAGAGGGGGTAACGGTCTCTTGGGGGTTTGACACAGTTTCACGAAATTTTTCACTAAACACCGAGAGTAATCTTCGATGAGGAAATCGTTCGGACTTGTCGTTCAACGCGTATATTCGTCCTCCCACGGTGACGCTGAGATTCGAGCCCTCGTTTTTCACGATATAGGTGAAACAAAAAAAACCTTCGCCGGCGGGGGGAGGACGAGAAGGCGCACGGTAAAACGTAGCAGCTCGACCGGGGACACGGCGATATCACTCGAGATTGGTTAAGATGAAGTATTTTCTCTATACGCGCGCACACACTCACCGAGGGAGGTGTACATCCGAATACACAACCAATCAATGCGCGCTTAGCGCGAGGCGCCTCCGAAGGCCTGACAATCTGAGAGACGAAAAAGCACCGCCCGATCGTCGAAAATTACGCGCGTTTGCCCGGCCAAAAGTTAGTTACTTCTCGCAACAATACTGTCAGCTTGAAATCACGGCAAGGGGGTTGTATCTCGACACTGCAGACGACAAGGCTGCCCGGCAGACGAATGCGAACAATGTTTCCGCGTTGTTTGGATACACTGGACGTTACAAATTTCTTTGAAATAACATAACTCATCGGCGAATGCGTAAAAGACAATCATGGAAAAGGAACAATTCGACGAGTACCTCGGCGGTTCGGTTCAATTGCCGCGCGATGTACAAATCGTCAGACTGGTCGCGGCGCGCGCGAACGAAATCGCCGCGATGTCATATTCCATCGGTAGGTTAAATACGAATATTATGACTGAAAATTAATTCGAAAATTCCGAAAACTACATGATAAATCATCTTTCGAAAACAGAGAATCCGCAACAGTCGAAGCTCGTCTTTCAAAAGCTTCCCGTGCACATGCGACGACGAGTGATGTCTCACAACGCCAAACGCATGCCGAGAAGACTGCGAGAGGCGCATCTCAGACAGATGACCAAATCGGGACTTCCCCCGAAGAGCAAGAGGCCCTCGAGAAAGTATCGCAGAAGACCTCAAAATTTGCTCAACGAGTACAATCGCAGACAACGAAAGAGCGTGTGGTCGGAGACGCACATTTGGCACGCGAAACGTTTCCACATGATCGACAAGTGGGGATACAAAATCGCGGACCATCCCAACGACAAGAGTTACAGAGCTTGCTACAGGGCTGCGTCGAAGCACTGTATGATCCAGGATATATCTTACTACAACTGTCTAGAAATCGTCGGTCCCGGCGACGCGCTCAAAGAAAATTTGAAGAAACACTGCGATCCAGGAGAATTGAGTTTCGGCGCTAAAATTTATTGGCAAGGCAGCAGAGAGGGTAATCTCATGTTTTACAAAACAAACGGCTATCCTCGAAGTCCTATCGGGAACGTTCAATTTCTCTGGAGGCCCGGCGAGAAAGAAATAAGAACTATTTGGATATGGGTTCATCCGATTATTTACAAAAGCTTCCTCGACGAAATTGTCGCTAGTTTCGGGTTCAAGGAAGAACCGAGATTGGATTCTGACGACAAAGTTAGCCGGCTAGAAACGTGTTGCAGATATTCGAACGATAAATTCTGCTCCATGACGAGTTTGCGGCATTCGTTGAATAGATTCCGTCTTACCGGCCCGTTGGCTCTAGCAATTTTGTCGGACGCCATGCGCGTGCCGAGTTTCCCGACGGAGACGATAACGAGCGTCGCAGAGCGCGAGGATAAATCTTCGAACGGTCGGGAGGTCGACGAGAGCGAAGAAGTTTCGCCGATGAACGTCGACTCGGCCGACACGACGAGCGATTGGTACGAGAGTTTTTACAAAATTCCCGAGAACCTTGAAGCTCTGAGAGTACAGAACGAGTCGATGGAAGTTCTGAGAACTCTCAAGTCACCGAATCAATTGCCGCCGCACAGCGTTCTAGCCGTTACGGTTCTCGATCCTCGATTCTTCCTACCGGCGAAGAGGACGAAGAAACTCTCGAGCGGTGATTATTACGTGAAAATTCCAATGCCCGCGAGTCTCGCCGCTCACAGTCCTATTTGGGATTCGACAATTCGGGAAAGCGTGAAAGCCGACTGCAAGAGTACAAACGATATCAACAAGCTCAGAAGCGAGTGTCTCGTCCCCGGGGTCGGGAACGACGATCAATTCGACGAGAAGATCATGTCGAAGATTCCTGTGATATTGATCCAGAATCCCGGATGTAACGGCGAAAATAAGAGTATCGGTAAGATTTCTTGCTCTAAAATCGAAAAAGATTTACCTCAATTTCGTTTTTGGAGTGATAATAATTAAAAATTTTTTTTTAGGATTCACTTCCGGTATCGATGTTATCATACCAGGCGGTTGGTCAATGCCTTTCTGGCAAGCTTGCGTATTTCGTTGCGCCCGAGCCGGGGGTCTCCGAGAATCGCGCTCAATGGCTCTGGAGAGACTCGATCTGAATTCACCGGAAACTCATCAACCCGACATTCCCGCTTTCGACGACGAAGCTGTTCTCACGATGGTCGAACTGCGAGACAAATACTTCCGCTATCCCCCCAACAGACGGGTGAATTATACGAAATTCGGGATAACCAGCCCGTTCTACTGCGAGTGGAAGATACTGATGAGAGAATGGACATCGTCGGAGGAGTTTCGCGTATTGCGCGATCGGAAGCTGCTCGAATTGTTGGAAAAGGCTTTATCCATGCGAAGTAACAAACGAGGCAAGAATAAAAATGTCAACGGCCGAAAAATCGACGTGGGTACGTCGGAACGAATTTTCGATGCGGAAGCCTTCGCCGATCGTGATTACTTGATACCCGTAAAAGTATCCGTGGAAGGCAAAGGACGCCCGAAAAATTTCGCTCTCATTTGTATGCCCACCAAGGATGACTTGGAAACTCGAAGTTCGAAGAACAAGTGGGCCGGGCCGGTGCAAAAATTTCTGAGCGATCCGAACGAAAGCGAGCGCAGAATATTGCGAAAAAATCAGAAAGTTCTGTTGAAGCGATCGAACAGACGGGGCCGTCGATGCAGAAAATTAGCCGCCGATACCGCGGATCGGCTGAAACTGCAAAAACGTACCGGAAATCTATCGAAACTCAAGGTGGATAAGAATCACGCCTTGAAGAAAGACTACCGCGATAAAATGCAAGCGTTGTATCTGCCGAAGTGCACGAGAGTTCGAAAATCGTGCGATCGCGATGTAATGGGATACGTTACGCGCGGGGACTTCGCGTTCAGCGAGGCCCGCGGTGTCGGCATGGGCTACGTCGCTCTCGATTCGTTGATCGGTCTCATCGACGCCAAGAGCGATATCGTATTGGTGCGCAACCCGCAAACTCGACAGTACAGAATCGCCAAAATCGAAGTATTGAATCAATACAGATGATCCATACGAGAATTTGTTAATAGACAATTTTATATTGAATAAAAATCTGTTACTATTTTTTTTGCCAAAAATCCGCGATTTCTTCTTGGGATTCTTCGCAACTCTCCGGCGACTCTGTTCAACGTATCGCGTATTTATCTTACCCCGATCACGTACGCAATCACAGAGCTGTTCGCCCTCCCGGGAAAATCGTCGAAAATAGACCCGGCTCGTTTTCGCCGATAGCGTGGAAAAAACATCGGGGGAAGAATTTTCGCTCATTGTACGCTCGACTAGCGAAGATGTGCGCCGAGATATCCCGGTTATGGGTGATTTTCTAGGTTTGTCGCTTGCTATCACATATCGCAACTTATTGTACGAGATTTATTGGGGATAAATTCACGAGAGAATAGCGGTCGAGGCAATGTGCGTAATTGAATTCGGACATAAAACGGGGGGGACGGGTGGAGAGATCAAAGGGAGAGATGCGTTGCGCAATATTATTTGTCGCTCGCGTGAGCACGGGGGAAGGAGAAAAAGCGGACATGCGCACGAATGCGTCGGCTCTAACGCGCGGGTCTCCGTCCTATCCGCCATCGCGTTGGGGGAAAATTTCTCGCCTAGAGGGAAAATTCTTTCCCCTGCGGACAGTCCTGTATTTACGAATTTGACTGTTAAGTTTTTTTCGCTACTCCATCGAATCTAACGCTGATAATTTTGCACGTGACGCAGCGAGAACGTTCAAGCGTCGAAGTATGACGACCCCGGTGGTTATCGCGGCGACTGCACGACACACGGCAACGGTGAGTTCAACGAGAACGAAACGAAATTATTCTCGACTATCGGAGTTGTCTGGATTCTTTGGTTATAAGTCGGTTAGCAATTTTTTTTTTTTTCTCACCGCAATATCTCGACTCGCCAGAGTCCACTGGAACGTATATTACGTAATTGGAATCGAAAGTGTTCGACGATTTCAGAAAATGAGTTCATTGTGTTTTACGAATTTTCGAAGACTCCGTCGGAGCGGCGCAGCTCATAAAATTTTGAATTTCTATTTCAGCTCATATTTTTCCATGGATTGGGCGATACCGGGTGAGTGATAAGAAAAATTCGTCGCTGGATGGAATATTTGAATTCCATTGATAACGCACGCATTTGCATTTCAGACATGGCTGGGCGACACCAATGGGTTCGGTGCGATCGTCGCATATCAAAGTCATCTGTCCAACGGCGTAAGTTACGAAAAAAAATAATTAATAATCTGTAAAATTTCGTTAACGATTTTTTTTTTTCAGTCCAACGATGCCGGTGACGCTTAACGCCGGATTTCGGATGCCTTCGTGGTTCGATCTGAGATCACTGGATCCAAGCGGCCAGGAAGATGAGGAAGGGATACGAAGAGCAGCCGAGATGGTGCACGGCTTGATAGCGGAAGAAGTAGCAGCCGGTATACCGACGAAGCGCATCGTCATCGGCGGCTTCAGTCAAGGAGGAGCTTTGGCTATGTACAGCGCGCTTACATTCCCCGAACCACTGGCCGGCGTCATAGCTCTCTCATCTTGGCTACCTTTGCATCAAAAGTTTCCAGCTGTAAGTTATCTCTGCAAATTTTTCAAAACTTTTTTTTTACGAAACATGAACTTTCTATCTTAAACGGTTTTTTAAAAACATTTTCTTTGATTTGTATAAATTTATTAATCAAACAGGAAGCGATAGGCAACAAAAACACGCCGTTGCTTCAATGCCACGGCGACTGCGACCCGATTGTTCCGTACAAATGGGGCCAGATGACGGCGTCGCTACTGAAACAATTCATGACGCAAACGGAATTCAAGTCGTATCGCGGAATGATGCACACCTCGTGCGAAGAGGTGAGCCAAAGCATGAAAAAAGAAATTAAACACAACAAAACTTGCCCTTCTTACATAGATATTTTTTTAATCTTGTTATTAACTCACACAATTGTTTCTCACGGTATGTTTGATGTCAACAGGAAATGCGAGATATGAAGAAATTCATCGAGAAAGTAGTGAAGCCGTAATAGCTAAAACTAATTGTATCGATATTTTAATCATTGGCTCCAATGAAGAGAAGAACAAAGAATGAAAACGAAAAAAAAAAAGAAAAAAAAACCAACACGTTGATCATTATTGAATAAACTAATTCCAGTCGCATTGTTTTATCTAGCATCTAATGTTGGAGCATTAACTTTCGGGATAGATAGATCTCTTTCTCTCTGTCTCGCAGTCTTTAATTGAGATAATAACATAGCTAGACGAAAAAGTAATCCGATTCGAAGAACATTCCCCGTTAGAGAGAAGTTTATTTAGGCGTTACGAAAATTCAACCTTGTGGCATGCGACCGGACCAATTTATTTGAGTTCCCCCATGGCCTATATTTAAGTGAAATTGTTTTCTTTCGCTTTATTTCCATCATTGTCAAGACCTTCGATCGTTCGATACTGACTTTTCGTTTCTTTTCACGATCATTTGCGCGCGTATAAAACACAGTGTTTGAATTATCGAAAAGTTGTTTAATCGATTTGCGATGATTGGCAGGAAGAATGTGTTGTTCACGGTAAACTACGGATATTATTATACGCTTTTGAGATTTCGTTTTCGTTATGTATACAATTAGCGATTGCATAAAGATTATTGCTTCCACGCGGCAACGATGAACGATCAAAAGTACGATCAACCCAGTGGCGTCGACGAAGAATATGTGATAAGCGAATCTGTACGCGACACAGGAAGACAAGCACGTGCATTAATCTTCTTTATCGTAGTGAGAAATGGTATTCTCTCGTATAATAGTATCCTAGATACGTAGCGTATGAGATAATCAATTAAATTTTGGAGCATATATTCCGTTGTTAGCGGCGATTGCGAGTTACATTCGTTCTTTTGATTATTATTCCTTTCGATCGTAGTTTTCAATCGGCTGTTATCATTTGTGTATTTATTGAAGACAAAGCCTGACGAATTTTGCAGGACAATTTGATGCTGTAGTGTATACGCGTGTATCGCTGCAGATTTTAATAGACCTAATCGATCTTCGAAGAAAAAAAAAGAAAATGAAATACCTGTAGTGATATGTCGTAATTAAGGGATCGAGAAAGCGTGAGATGAATTTCTAACTTTGTTTAGAACAATGTACAATAATAAACTATCGATTGCGATATGCAATTTCCTGCTACGAGAAAGCATGCGAACGAAATGTTTTTTTATTCACTCATTTGTATATCGTTGAAAAAAAAGTAGATACTATATTAGTAATCTTAGAGTTGGGCTTTTGTAAATATAGACGGACATTGTCTAGGTCATTCGAAACAACGGTGAAAAAAATAATAGGCTGCAAGAAAAAAATGAGCTTACGCTCCATTAAGGGGCTTACGTAGTCAAACTGCCGAAAATAAACGGATTTTTGCGATTATAATTTGTTTTCAAAATCGTGAATTGGATATCATTTTTACAACAGTTTGTAATCGCATGAAGTAACATCTAAAGAAGACTTGGTCATTTTTTCGTGTAAAGAAATTCAATTAGACCGGAAGTTCGGCCAATGTCCGTGAGCCATTTCAATGCCATTCGAACTCAAGTCTAGAATAAAGAAATAAACTAAATTGCTTTCGTCGGTACATCACTTTATCTTGCGATTAATCGAAAGAATTATCGAAATATCGAATTAAAACAAAACTAGGTCAACAGTCCGAACGTCGAGAATTGTTCGGCAGTGCAGATCGGTTTTAAAAGTTTTCAATTACTTGACCGCCATCCATTCGGAGTTCGTGCGGTAACAGCCTATAACTTCGTGAACTTTGTTCCGATCACCTTAAAATTTTTTACAAACTTTTGTAGGATGTTCTACTGTAAAAAAAAGTATCTTCCGATAAATACAGCAATTTCTCGACCTTTACGAGTAGGCATCAACCCCTTAACATAATTCAATGATATCGATTTACAAAAGCGCCGGGAGTTTGCCGGCGGCCGCAACGAGACGGCGCCCGACCGGACGGGGCACGGGTCGCGCCGCGCCGCTGTGCGCCGCGTGTTTTCTCACATCCCGATCCCTCGTCACGTTGGCAACAATGAGTGTTTTTCGCGTATGCACCGGAGCCAAGGCAGCACGAGCGCTTCACCCAAGCCCTCCCCATTTTGCTCGTTTCGGCAGTTTGCTGATCGCCAGCCAACGCTGTGGGTCCCGATCGTTAATAATCTCTCGTTACAATCGACGAAGTGTTTTTCGATACTTATTCTGATAAAACTCGAACATAAACGAGATGAGCGCCGAGGATGAAGTTCTCAGGATTCAGAAGAAGCTGAGTAAAATGTCGAGCGGCGACGGGACGGTGAGTGAGTGAGTAAAATTAAGAGAGTAGGCGGTATAACACACAACACCGCGGGACGCGGGCGCGGGTAAACGAAACTAAAAGGCATTCCGACTACGTGCGGTCTGCCGCCGCATAACTAAGTTTCGTCTTGCGTTTTTTTTCGGTTTCTTTTCTTTTTCTCCTATTGGAAGTCGTTTCGGAGCTTATTTCGATGATGTCTTGCTAATATTTTTTTCCGGTGAGATTTCGATTTCAATCGGCGCGCATCGTGTTTCGATTTGTAAACATTCGACCCGCGATAATTCGGCATCGACACTGCTCGGTGAATTCAGTTTTTTTTCGTCGCATTATGCTGAGTTTTAAATGGTATATCATTATAGATTGGGCCGTCATTCTGTAAATTTCGGAGTAAGAATGTGGAAAAATGTTGGCAATGCAATTTGTGTCTAGCCATAATAAAAATGTAATAAAAATGTAAGATTTACATATATGTATTTTTTCAACACTAATGATTTTACAGGGTCAGGAACAAGCGCTGGAATTGCTCAAAGTGTTGCAAAAATTACCGGTCGATTTGGATCTACTCACAAAAACCAGGATAGGAATGACGGTGAACGCTCTACGCAAGTCCAGCACCGACGAGGAAGTTATATCACTCTCCAAAACGCTTATTAAGAATTGGAAGAAATTTCTATCCCCTGGTAAGAAATCCATTGAATCAATGTTAAAAAAATTTTTAATGGTCAGATTATAACGACAATAAATTATTCATAAATTTATTGTTCATAACAGTAATATTTTTTATGTTAATAATATTAATAATATTAATATATTAGTTAAATATTATCAAATTCACAATCTTAAAACTTAGACCCTGAGCATCATTGAGTAATCATTCAATTATGTTATTTAAGGTTCCAACAAAGATGGCAAAGATTCGGGTTCCGCGAGCAGTTCGAAGAAGAAAGAAGAGAGAAACGACAAGAGCAAGGACGACGTCGACTCGAAAAAGGACAAGGACGCGGGAGACGGCGGCGACGCGAAGATCAAAGACGAAAAATCCAGTAAAGATTCGTCGAAGAAACAGTCGTCGTTTCCCGCCGCCACGACGACCGACGCCGTCAGGCTTAAGTGTCGCGAGCTCCTCGCCGCCGCTTTGAGAGTGGACGGCACGTCGATCGAGGGTTGCGCTACGCCCGACGAGCTTGCCGAAGAATTGGAGGAAGCGATATTCGGAGAATTCAAAAACACCGATAACAGATACAAGAACAGGGTAAATTTCGTACGAGACTAATCGATAGCTCGATCGAGAAGACAAAACAAAAAATGTAATACTATTACGGTTTTTTTTAACGCAGGTACGCAGTCGGGTCGCAAATTTGCGGGACGTGAAAAATCCGACGCTCCGAACGAACTTCATCGTCGGCGCCATAACACCAGCCCGATTAGCCGTAATGACCGCCGAGGAGATGGCGAGCGACGAGATAAAACAGTTGCGAGACAAATTCAAGAAAGAAGCCATAGACGACGCTCAACTGGCGAGTGTACAGGGAACACAGACCGATTTGCTCAAGTGCGGAAAGTGCAAGAAGCGCAATTGTACTTACAATCAAATTCAGACCCGATCAGCCGACGAACCGATGACAACTTTCGTACTATGTAACGCGTGTGGTAATCGATGGAAGTTCTGCTAAATTACCCTTCCGCATCACAATCGCTGCGTTAATTATTTTCAAACCTTCGGACATAGTATAAGTGTATACTATACAATAAAAGAAAAAACGTACGGGGATCGACGATCGTCAGAGAAACCGATGGGTGAAACGCCGCGTGTCGCTGTCATGTGCAAAAATTCTTTTTCGTTGAAACAATCGATTCTGGTCAAATTGCGCGCGATCCTCTATCGAACGTTAAGAAAGAACAAAAAAGCATGAAGAATCGTTCGAGACTATAATTTTGCCGTCTGTGATAAACGAAGTAGATACTTGTGACTGTCCACTACTGTGTTGCTGCCGCAAAAAAGAATATACGAAATATACTTGTTACTACGAAAAACTGAACTGCTTCGGCTTATTGCGAGCTTGCGAGTTTATTGGACAAAAAAAGATTGTCTCGTATGCTAATCGAGTGACACGCGCGCCCCCGTTGTATCGTTTTCTCTGACCGACGAGCTGGAAGTCGACGGCGCCGAAATCTTCCAATCAAAGAAATATCTTCGGTGATAAAGAAAAAAAGAGCTACGCGTAATTGAGAATCAACGGGTGACAATCGAGATATCCGTTCGAGGCCTCGCGCGCGATCAATGTATTCGCACGTTTGAACAACAAATATCTCGATAGACAGAACACCGACAATAAATTCGGTCGTTTCAGTTTTTATACACTGATGTATTTTAAAGAATTATATAATCCGAATTTTTTATAATGCACGATCCTGCCGCAACGAAGTTATCGGCTCGGATTAACTAAGAATGAATCATTCATGATATTATAGATTTTTTCTTTTACATCAATCGCGGGAGGCCTCGACTTCGATCTATCGATCTCGCGATTTTTATTGCCGAATTTCCCAACGAATCATCGAGTCCTCTCTTGGCCTCTTCGTCTTCAAGTTTATCTATAAAATCGTGTGTACGATATTTTTATTCGCAACGTGAGATTTGCGAATAAATTTAATGTGTAAAATATTAATGCGAAAACTCTCTTGTTCAACCTTAATCTCGTTGTCATTTCTGCTATTTACACAAGCCTGAGTATTAATATTCATGTACATATACAGTCGATAATTTCTTCTTTCTTTTCCTCAATTAAATCGTACCGAAATGTCGTTTTACGGATCGTCTTTCTGGGGCTCGGGTTCGCTTCGACATATCACAGAGATCCGTCTGCCCTTTTCGATTTTCTTCCCGCGAAACGTTGATTCCTCGTTGCCCAACACCTCGTGATTGTATTTCTGGCGCGCAGCTCCGCTGGAAAATGAAATACGTTCATTGATTCCATTTTTTCTCGTTATTCGCTTGCTCTTTGTATTCTCAGTTTTTCGGGAGTTTCGAACCTCATTATGTACAAAGACCTTCTGGGCAGCAAAAAATCTTCTCTACACTCTTTCTCGTTTCCGACTAGCGTCATGCGCATCACGCAGTCGGTCAACAAACTCACACCGGCAATAACGTCGCCGCAAAACTGCAACAGCATCGATAATGCAACATTCGTGTCAGCGTATCAAAATATAGCAAGATTGTGTTTTAGCTTCAAAGAAATATGTTTGAACAGAATTTCTGAAGAGAAAAAATGATTTTTTTTTTTTTTCATTTTTCGATTTTTTGTTGTGAAATTATCATTCGGCCGAACACAGCAAATGATTCGTACTCTGACACTATCCACGTGGGGCTTAATTTTTCCGTCTGCAGCCAAGTCCAGCACGTGAACCAATCCCAATTGTGGAGTTCCAGGCGGAAAGGCTTTAGCTCGGATTCTATCTATAATCTTCGTGTTCTCGGGGGTCCATTTGGCGCGTTCGGTTTCCCGATAGCCATGAATCGCCTGCAGCGTAACGAAAATGAATTCGGTAAAAAGTCGTTTCCAAGACGAATTTCGCGGTATTTAGGAGCGTCGAAAGTACGAACATCGTCCCAGTGTGAGAATTCGTAGCGCAATCGTTTCATGTACGGGTCGACTTCGCGTAATATCGATTCCTCTTCCTCGGACGTTATGAAGTCCGGATATACTTTCATAGTCGTGTGCAATTCGGTTCTCCAATTGTCTTTGCCATCGTGATTTTCGATCGCGTCCACGGAGAAGCATGAATTTTGCAGCGAGCATACGCGACCGAGTCTCTTGTACAGCGTGTATCTTCTCAGCAGCGACCTTACGACCATCGTCTAAAAATACGTATCGAATTAAAAGTTGTATCTACGAACGAGAACAATTCTATCGATCATCGAGATGTACTCACGGATCAGCGACGTATTATTTATCTATCGCAACATCGAAAACGAAAGGTCGCCGATGTTGCCGCGACGGAAGTACCGACGACACTGAATCGCAGTGTACCTGCGCTAGGTATATAACGTATATAGCTCGCGAATTCCTGTAGCGGCCACACGGAGAGATTGCGTCCGGCGAACGTTCGTTGCTATGGGTACCGGCGCGCATCTCTTCTCACGGCTCAACTATCCCACGGATCCTACATTCTCCGCGCGCGGGCACGTATTCTGCCATGCGCGATTTAATGACTTGAGAACCTCTGCCCGTGTGCAAGTGCAGCCACCCACGAGCATCGGACAACTTTCACGCTGTGAATCACGCCGCCGTTTCTCCTATGCCTTCGACGCTCGGCGATCACGATGTTTTTTACGCCAATAGGGCGTGTCGTTTAAGATCGTGGGGCTTTCCAGAATTCGTTTACAAGACACTGAAATAAGCCGGGTTTTTCCGCAGAGAAATAATGAAGGCACGAAGAGAGTTGCCATGAAGATTCACAAAGTTGGTACATCGGAATCGAGCTTGCTTACGTCGGTGAAAACTCCAATTGTACTATAGTACGTACTATACATGTATATATATTTTCGATCCGAAATAATTTTCTTGAAAATTCTCGAAATCGTTCGTTCGGCTGTGCCCGAGCAAAAGCGTGCGCCCGTCGTCGCGACGCGAGAACGGCTTCGCCACGTCGATTTTTCAACGGTACATTGTTATCGATGAAATATCGTGATATATTGTTATGATGATTGTCGCGCCGAGAGAAGCGAGGAGCGCGGAGTTTTCGATAGAATGTTTATAATATACATTCTCGAAAATCTGCAAGTGGCTGCGTACGTGGCAGAAAACGTTGGACCAATCGTCGAACGCGTGATTTCGATAGGCGTGGCTTAGATGCACCGTACAACTGTGTGCCTCTTATGTCCGGGCAGCCATAATTCTCGCCAAGATATCGTCGCGTGCGAATTACCGTTGTGTTACTCTCGTTACGAGAGAAATTACGTTTCTCACAGGGCATAACGAATAGGTGAGCCGTTCGTTGAGTTAGAATTCATCGGGGCAGCGCGATTTAACCACGTACGCGAGTGAACGAGACGAAATATTGTACGGACTCTCGTCGGGGAATCCGGACGAGTGAATTGAAGATTTTTTGCCGGCTCTCGGCGGTCCCGTGTCGCGGAATCTCTCGCGCTTCGGAGCGAATATACATTTCTTCGACGATACTTTCTCCACCTCGCTGACACCGGCGATTCTTTTTCCATTGAACACCCGTCGCGACGCGAACGGTGCGAGCTCGTTCGCATCTTCGGAGCAATTCCATTCATCCATCGTGCTCGCTCTACTGTGCTCCACAATTATCACCGCTAAATCATTCGGCTCCACACGTCCCGGAACAATCGTTTCTCTTATCTACGGGGCTATTCTTGTGACCCTTTAACCGATATTTTTGGATTACCCGTCGGGAACGCGTATTGTTGTGAAACACACGCCGTCCGTTTGTCGTTCCGTATGTAGACGTCGATTATATAGAACAGAAAGAAAAAAAAGTGATAAACACAGATTTTCGTTGTCGCTTCAAAATCGTAAGATAATTCGTCGAAACGTGGCACAAACGATTCGTTGATAAAAAACGTTAAAAAAGTGAACAAAAACGCCAAAAAATCGTCAAACTAATAAATATCTTTGTACCTGAAAAAAAATTCTCTGCACCCTGCGACAAAATCAAATTTTCTGTTTCAACTTCTCATTAATACAACGATCAATTTTTTGTTATTCCCAGAGACACCGATAAATCATCATGGACGTCCAGACTGGTCTGGTTTGCGTCGGCTTCGTCGTCGTCTCCGCCGCGGTTATACTTTTAATTTCGATGTTCAGCATGAAGGAGAAATCCTACGAGGAAGCCATCGCCGAGCAGCGAAAGCTTCCCGACGATCTTCTTCTTGGTAAGTCAACCGAATTACTCTCTTCCCCATTCCTCTTTTCCCAGCAGCTCACGACGACGTTGTGTCCGCAGGAAAAAAAGAAAAAGGCAAGGAGAAGAAGCACAAAAATAAGACGGGAAAGAAAGTGAAGGAGAAGAAGGAGGAGAAGGACGAGAAAGAAGAAAAAGTCGTCGAACATCCGACGACCGTTCACTTCGAAGAGACTCCCGTTGTTCTTCCACCCGAACCGCCGGCCCCGGTAAGATTATTTATAAGTCCGGATGAGCGTACAGAAAAAACAACCTATCCTGGAAATTTTCCTTCTTTTTGCACATTGAAAAATAATTTTTTTTTTTTTAAATATATTATTTACAATTTTTGGCTTTTATTTACATTTTTTCGAAATTTGTTATTTACGAATTTTGCTTTTTAAAATTTATTTTCGCTTTGATTCGTGCGGATGGTCAAGGATACGGGAATAAGACTGACCTTGAGCCGCGATATCATTGACGCACGCAAATTCCATAACGCATAACAAGTTTTAAACCATTCTCTTGTTCTTCGCTTATTTCGCGCATGAAATACAGTAACCCAGTTTGCATATCAAATGTTGCACATGTAGGTCATCTATGAAGTAACATATATGTGTACGTTAGGGGTGTAGGGTTCCAGTCACCTTTGCAATGCATTATTCACGAAGGCTCCACTGTCTACGTACCCCGGCCTCTCAATAATGTAAACAGCTGATCATACCCCGTCAATGTCGCCGGTCGCGAAGAGTTCGTTTATATAAAGAAAAAAAAAAAAAAAACACGCCTTCCTTGTGTACATCGTTCGTAAATGAAAGAGATTATAAAAGAAGAAACCGAAAGTCGGCGGTCGAAATCAATCATTCACGCGCCATCGAATGCCATCGGAGATGTAAACATATTTTTTTCATACTTCGAATTCTCGCAATTGTTTTTTTCTTTTTTTCTTTTCTTTTGTTTATCGAGCCGCCGCGCCGCGACATTCCGTCGCGACTGCGATGTCAAAAATATTCCGCTAACGGGGCCCGGGCGTCTCGCGTGTTACGCGCGAATCCTCTTTCGTACTCGAGCGTTCCTTTCTTTCGTGTAATCGTAAATTCATCCGAGCATCGCCGCCTTACACATGGTTAGCGAGTATCGATCATGCCTTGGTAAGTCATTCGTATCGGTACCAGCGAGCGGCGAGAGCCACCCGGAATAAAAAAAAGCCTCGTGACAATTCGGAGCGAATTCGCCCTCGCGAGGAATTTATCGAAAAACGTACGAATTGTTGTTCTTTTTTCGGCGAGCGTCCCGCTTCACGATTAACAGGCCACGACACTGGCTAATATCTTATCGCCGTTGTGCAGCGTCAATGTAAATCGACTTCGATTTTTTTTCCCTTCAAAAATTTCGTTTGACTTCTTTGCTTTCTTCGGCGAGCTTCGCTCTCGCCGATATTCGCAATCAATTTGTTCCGCGGGAGCGTCGAGGCGCTTAACGGCGCGTTTCCACAATCGTGAGATTAAAAATTCGAGATTGCGATTTCTATAAATAAGCACTCGCGTGCACTTTGACAATGATTAGTTATGTTGTTTATACTCTCACGCTCGCTCGAGAAAGTGAGAGTTATCGGGAAAGATTGCAGGAGAGCAAACGAAGCCGAGAATCTTTGACGATACTGACGCCCCAGCCGGCTACGATAATTTCATTCAATTCGATTCTTTCGAAAGTTTCTCGAGAAATTTTTTTCGGAAACGCAAATATAAACGATTTTCTGAATTTCAGGTATGCATGTTTGCCGAGAATTCAGAGTAGAAACATCCCCGAGGTGACAAGTAGTTCATAATTCGTTGATAATAACTTCGGTACGCTTAATTTTTTTCTTTTGCCAAAAACATACCGGTTTTAGTCGCTCGCAACGATATCGCTCTCCCTCCCCTCGCGTGACTCACAAAATCCTTCGACCGTGACCAAAAGGAATATCGTCGTATCGCCGAGTATCAATAAAGGCGCCGGCGCCGCGAATTATCGTTTCGATAAATATTATTGTAGCTGCACGAATTTTATCTTTTCTCTTCCCAAACGCTTTCTCCATCCTCCAATCGCGTTAACGGACACGCGAACGATGCGACGATTTGTGTACCGACTAGCTTGGGCTTTGTGAAATTTTCGGAACAAGAAAAAAGGAAACATATTTTTCTGTTTGGAACGGGAATAAATATAGGAGGTAAGCAAAGCCGCTAAGAAGAAGAACAAGGTCGAAAAGGTAAAGCCGATCCTCGTCAACAAGGATGAGTCCTCGGCTACGGTTGCCGAGCTCGTACAGCCGGAAACTCCAATTCCCGAGGTGAATCATTTCGTGCGAATTCAGCCGAAGGACAGCCTCGAACTTTACCGCAGTCACAGCGTGAGTTGGATTGGGAGTGGCTTTTTGAAACTGGTTATACTGCATGCGGAGAGGGGGGGACCACGGTATTGATAAGTCGATTAGATATACTTGAAGAACAATTTGGGGCTTGATAAATACTAACGGAGCTTTCATATAAATACATTTTTTTTATCTTGCGAAAAAAAAATGTTCTACTAGAGTTGGATCGAATGAATCGCTAAACGGCATTTGTCCTTCGATCATATCAATCCGAATAACTCGAACAAGGATACATCTCGTTTTCGCAGAGGGAAAGAGCCAGCCTCCAGCAGACATCGGAGTCCGAGCCGATAATCAACAAATCCCCGAAGGAAACGCCGACGAAAACGAAGAAGAATGTCAAGGAACCGGCGAAGAAGAAGGAAGACATCAAAGACGAGAAGAAAGAAATTGTCGCGAGCGTCAGCGCGCCTCAGCAGTTGGCGAAGGAGCCGATAAAGGAGATCAAAGAACTGCCGAAAGATGCGGCGCCGAAGGAGGCGAAAGAATCCGTCGCCGTCGTTGCCGCTGCAGCGCCGTTGGTCAAGGAATCCAAGAAGGCCAAGAAGAAGAACGACATATTGGCACAGATAGGCGGCGATCGCGACGGCATAAACGTGTCGCTTCTCATGCCGCTCGTCCAAAAAGCCGAGCTCAGCCGCTCGGAAATACAGATTCTCATCGATCAACTGTTGAACAAACAATTGGACAATCCTCTGGAACATTCCGAGTGGACCGAGGGACGCGCCGATCCGGTGATAAAGCTCAAGAAACAACTAGCCGAGAAGGACAAGGCTCTCGCGGAGGAACACGAAGCCAGCATGACCTACCAGAATCGGCTGAAGGAAGTTCGAGCCGAATGGAATTCGGAAAAATCGCGCCTCACTACCCAGAACAAACAGCTCGAGGAGGCGCTCAACGCCAAGAACACCGAGGCTCAGACGCTTCACACTCGTATGCAACACATTCTCGAGTCTCACGCGGCTGAGAAACAAGGCTTCGCACGACAGATCGAACATCTGCAGGCGAAGGCCAACGAGGACGCGGCGATTATTCTCAAGATGCAAGAGGATCAGTGCCAGACTCAGGGTCACTTGCAGCAAGAACTCATCGCGCAGCGAAAACAGCTCGAAGTACAATTCGCACAAATGAACGAGAACGAGAACGCTCTGAAGGCACAATTAGCACAAAAACACGTCGAGGTACAGGATCTTCAGAATCTGAATATGAACGTCACGTCGGAACTGCAGGCCACCTGCGAGAGCAGCACCGCCGAGATCGAAATGTTGCGACAACAGTTGGGCATGATGCAGGATCAATTTATGCACTCCGAGGGACAGCTTCAACATCTGAAGGAAGCTGGCGAGAGAATGCAGGATATGGCAAGACAACTCGAGGTAAATGAACTGCAAATCAATTTGTTATCTATCTGATTAATTTTTGTTCATTCATTTTTTTTATGATCGTATAAACAATGTTTTTCTATTTGTCCAGGAATCTCACCGTGCCCACGCCGATTTCGATCACAGATTGAAGAGCGCACATCGTCACGAGCAAGAATTGCAGAAGCAGATACACTCCCTTCAAGCCGAGTTGAAAATGTCGAAAGCCGAGGCGAACGAAACGTCGGCTCTCAAGAGCGAGCTCAACAAGGTTCAGACCGAGCTAATGAAACTCAAGTCCGATCTTTCGTTGTCGCAGAACGAAGCTAAATCCGAGGCGGCCGAGATCACGAATCTTCGTACTGCCATAAACGAGAAAGACGAACAATTGAAGTACTATCAAGCGCAAGCCACAAAGTTGGGAACCGTCCTGGCGGAGGAGAGAGGCGAAGCCACTCGTGTGAGAAACGAACTCACCAAAGTACAGGAAGATCTGCGCAAGCAGCGCGCCGACAACGAAGACATTCTCGAGCAATTGAACAAAGCCAACGCGAAATTGACGAAACTCGAGGTCGAAATTGCCACCGCCGCGGCGACCGATATCGCGAACAAGTCGGAGCTTCAAAACGGCGACAGAAAGTCCAGCGAGATTCAGCTACAGATCACGAGACTTCAGGAAGAAAACGACAGGCTCTCCGCACAGGTCGGCGCAACTTCGTATAATCAATTGAACGAACTCTCGTCGCGTCTCGTCGACGTCTGCGATCGATCTTTCAGCAACTTATCGGTTTATTGTTCTCTTACAGTTGGGCAAGTTCGCCGAGCTGCAGAAGGAACTCAAACATTTGCGCGAGGAGAACCAGTCGCTAGCTTCGCAATTGACCGCGAGCACGGAACGTCCCGCCGCCGAGGGTCGCGAGAATGGCGTTGAAGAAAAGTCACCGAAGAACAATGTCGAATTATTGGAGAATACGAATTTGTAAGTATCGATGATGGAAACTGTAACGCTACAGTCTCATCTAAAAGTGAGATTCCGAGCGAATTTCGAATGCTTTCCAACGTAATTCGGAAGATTCTCCGAAGGCTAATTCTGTGCAATAATAATAGCAAAAAGTTGTCAGCAAATCGGTTTCCATAAGTTGTTTAACAAATCATTTGATAAGTTAACTAAGCGACACAGCCTTCGTAAACTATCTTCAGTTTCCGTTCGAACGATCCAAACCATCGCTCGCTTCCCAGCTTTCTTGAGTCGTGCTTGTATTGTCATGTTTTCTTTTTTATTTCTCAGATTGAAGCAAAATGAGAGTCAACTCGACGCCTTGAGAGTGGAATTAACGAACAAAGAGCAAGAACTCAGTCAACTCCGTGTCCAGGTGGAAAATCTCCAGAGTGAGGTGAACAAGCAGAACAGCGTTGCCAAACGACTGCAGGATGAACTCGAAGCTCAGAGATCGAAGAACAATGTAAGCAAATCGTTCGACCCTTTGCATTTACTTCTTTTGCTATCCTGCGACAACGTCATCTGCTTCCATCACTTTTCTAACTTCATAATCAACATATGTATATTCATATCACTTTCTCTCCAGTCTTTTTTTCGCTCTGAAATGCATGAACGTAACTTATATTCTTAAACTTGAAACTGATCGCAGGAGTTACGTACTAAGAACTGGAAAGTGATGGAAGCTCTTTCCGCCGCAGAGTCGCGTGCTAAAACCAATATCGGAAAATGCATTAATGTAAGTCGATCTTGATGACGTTATCCTTGAAAAAATGTATCGCCAAGGATCTTTTGAAAGATATTTCTTCCTCTATTATCCTCAGTAGAGAAATCGATAGAACAGATTGGTTTAGATAAGTAAGCTTCACTTTAACGGTGATAGATTTCACAAGAATTGATTTTGTCCACAGGATGACGTGGACAAGATAAAAGCCGAAGAACAAGAGTCCACGAAGGCCCTACTGCAGAGGATATTTCCCGACGTGAAAGTGACGGAAAAGTCGTACGATCGTTGGCTCGGAGCTTTCGAGCAACAGGTCAACGTTCTGTTGACGGAATTGCGCAAGAGAGGAAACTCCGATGGCAGCCCGGAGCTCGAAAAACAGAATAGAAATCTTCAAGGAATGGTTTCGCATTACCAGCAAATAATCAATGACACGGTCAGAACGATAGTCGATAAAATATTAATCGTGCACGTTTTGTATTCCGTAATATCGAACAATGCATTGATCATATCGTCTCGATATAATTACAGGAGGGCATGCTTAACAAACTCCAGAATCACGTAGAGACCGAAGAGTCGAGATGGGAATCGCAGTTTTTGCAGAAGGAGAACGAAGTTTCGAATCTTAGGCTAGAACTCAAAGAACTTCAGAACAAATCGACGGTGAACGAGAAGGTGAGCTCCGTTCGGATAGTTGCCGACATTGCAATCTTAGAATAACGGAACAAACTAACGGAGTCTGAATAATAGAAATGGGGAATTTTTTCGTAACGGTATTCATAAAAGCTATACTAACCTTTGCGCTGGAGTTGGATTCGATGAATATGATGTCCAGTGGTACCGGAAATGTGGGGAGTTCTGGAAATGTCCTTACATTTTTTCCGTTCATTCACTGCACACCATAGATAAGATATGTAAATGCGGTTCAACGGATTCGGTAGTTCGGATTAACAAACGGGAGCTTTTTTTTTTTTTAATGTGTGTACAGTTGGCGAGCACAGAAGCTCACGAAACTGTGGACTCTCTCGTCTATGACAGTGACGGAGTCGAGTTTGCATTTAGCTGTATCGAGAAATCTCTACCTGCGATCACAAGCGAGGTACGGAGGTTTTTCCCCAACCTGTTTCGTGTAATGGCCAGGCTGCTTTATTTTTATGAGCTTCCGATCGATTATTTGCCTACAAACTTTTTCGTATGCTAGACTATTCTTGTTGGGCTCCTTCGACACCTTTGTCTCGCCAACTGTAATCGTTGAATTGTTGCAAACTTCTTCTGTGTTCTCATTAACCAACTTGGGCTTTCGATAATACGATATTTTTCGTTCGGAGTTCTCGTAATGCAATTATTCGATTCGTTCGCGCAGTTACAACAAAAAATCACGGAGCTGGAGTCCAGACTGGCGGAGGAGGAGACTCTCCGAGCCGAATCGAAGGCTGAAATATTGGCGCTGGCTAATGCGAAGAAAAATTCAGTCAGCGAAGAGGTATCTTTGTCGCATATGCAAAAAATCGCTTTGGTTCCATTTTTTCCTTCCGATTCTCATTTCTTCTACGAATTATTCAACAGGAGAAAGCCTCGTTAGCGCAACAATTACAAAGCGAACAAAACAAGAGGACAAAGCTCGACGAGGAAGTGGCGAATTTACGGTCGATCATCGAGAGCCGCGAGTCAAGTCTGGCGCAAGAAAAAAATTTAGTATCACAACTGCAAAATGAAGTTTCGCGGCTCAAGGTAATTTATCGACGAAAGATTGTGCTTCATTGAACGAAAAAAAAAGAGTGTTTTACCAGTCTTACAGTGGACGGCGAAATATTTCATAAAGAAATCTATCTTTCAGACCGAGGTGTGCGGAGCCAGTAGTATCTCCGATCAATCGACCGTAAACGGCCCAGCTACTGCCGACTCATCAAAATCCGAGGTTAGTAAAAGTTCGGCTTGGACACTTGTTTCACAATAATCCGCGAAGGAATCGTAACGGCATGGGGTTACACGTTACAGTGTGACGTTTCGAATAACGCTGTGTGAGACCCGCAAAAAAAAAAGAGAGAAATTCACTAAAATCTTAACTCAGCTAAAATGAAAGACGCAAATTAATTGCATCAAGAATGCGATAATTTTCATTAATTCGGCATTGCATCAATGTGATCATTTTTTAACCGATTCTATATAATAACGGACAAAAAAACGAAAGTAAGAAAGAAACTAAAAGCTTTAATCTGCCGCCATAACTTTTCTGCTTGACATATGTCCCAAAAGCGACACACGGTTTGGTTTGTCTAAGTCTGCGAAACGTTAACGCCAAAGGTATTTGTGAGGTATAGGCACATATCTAATTCATTAAAAGTATTTTCCTTTTCTCTCGATTCAGTTTCAGATTTTTTTGACGATTTTTCCGTTCTATTTGTTGTTTCGAATTATCGAACTATGTCTTTCGTTGCCTCCCCCCGTATTCGGTAGTTACGAAGCGCTGCCCCAGAGCACACATTCCCGAGCGTACAAATATAGCACTGGCAATGGAACGGCAATTTTCTCGTGTCCCTATTTTGCTATTTTGCGCTTTTGAGCCTTGGCTACGTTAGCTTCGATTTTCGTTCGGTCCTCGACGGAGAAACTTGCCGATCTTTGCCGAGGATACTAATTGGTTCGAACCCTAACAAATTAACTTTTTAATATAATATACATATATATATATATACTATATGCAGCCAACAAGAGCAACAGACTCTCTGATAGCTGCGTTAGAAAAAACCCTGCTCAAGAATGCAGATCCCGAAAACTGTACCGTAAGCGATACCATCGATTTGGCTCAGTCGCAACAAGAAACCGACAACAGCTCCCTTACCTCAGAAATATATTCTAAAACCTGTCATACGACAGAACACAACACACAGGCTAGTTGGAATCCTTTGAACGGGCAGCAACACAAAAAGCACAAGAAAAAGAGGAAGGTAAACTCATAGTAATATGAAATCGTGGGAAGTCTTATTATTCCGGGATCAGTGATTGTACGTTCTCTTTTTTTTCCTTTCTTTTTTATTCAGTACAAAAACAACGAATATATGCACCGCATTTTGCAAGAGAATTCCGAAGTTATTTGTTTGTCTCCGCTCCGAGTATTGTATTTCTATTTGGGTTGTGCAACATAGATAAAAATCGATGCTGAATAGTTCGAAAAAAAACAGTATACTTGAAAATTTTGCGAGAAAACGTTTGTAAAAGAGGTCGAAAAAACCTTGTCCTTTAGACAATCGGCGAAGTTTCTGCGAAATGTGACGCTCTGAGCTTCGATTGTGCGAAGACACTGCGAAGACTTTCGATCCAAGCCTCATCGCATTGTTTTCGCACGTTCGCGAAAGAGAAGAAAATATTCCGTTGCCGAAAGCGTAGAGCCTGATGATTTTTTCTTCGTCATGATTTTTGTCCGAACTTGCAGTAGTAGTGATTTTTCAGTTGTTGTCCTCGAGTAGATCGTGTTATAGATTTTCGTCGGTGATACGAGCGATCGATGTAGTTCGAGGAGTTTGAACATTGTCGGAGCTGTAACGTTGGGCTACGTAAAACTTGGCTATTTGAGAAACCTCTGCGAATTACTTGAACTTTTGGTGGTAGAGACCGCAATCAAGTGGCATGAGATTGACGGTCTGAGGGTGTTTGGTTCGATATATCGAGCAGTACGGAATCGGAGCAGCTGCGATGCAATCGATCGATTCCGAATCGCTTCGTATATCGCGTGTAACTCTATCCGATCCTGCACCCTGTATCAGGGTAAAACGTTTCGTCCGTTTCCTCTACTGTTTCCCCTTTTCTGCTCGTTGGGTTGAAATTTTTATTTTCTCAAGACTCCCCGAATCTATCTCTGTGTGTAATTTCGGTTAAAGTTGGATCTGTGTTGATCAGTCTCTCAATCGAAGCAATCAATTGTGATAAGCCGTTTAATGCAATCGCAAATATGATAATATTGCATCGATCCGGATGCCGTCCAACTGTCCCAGTGTTTGTCCTAAAAACGAAAATCAATTGTACTTCAGGACAAAACCGATAGCTACATTAAAACCGGCGTTTTGTTTTTTCGCACCTGCGACGAGGCTTAGGCGACGACACTTTTCTTTGCGGTATTACGGGAATTCTTTATTTATCACTAGTTAGCTCGGCGCTGTGAACCAAATAACTATTCTATTGTATTTTGGTTGTTTCGACAGTCCACTGTGAAACCTACGAAAAAGCGGCGCAGATTTGCAGGTACGCTAACAAGTCACAAAAACGAGCTTTTTCTTTGCGATGTAAATTCTTTGGCTATTTGTAATAACGAAAAAAAAATATATATATATACTTTAAAAAAAAATGGGAGTTCTCCATCGAGCTCTTAGTAGCAGCCTGTATTCGATATTCTATTATCACATCGCATTCCATCATTTGTTATCAACGTTATTATTTTTTTTTTTATAAACTGTATATTTTAGTTGACTCGAACATTTTTGTCGCTCATAAAAATATTTTGATTTTTATATCATACGCTTTATCGGATTTTGGTTGAAGGCTGAAGCCACTCTCAAAGTACAACGATGCGTCCTCACTTTTTAATGGATTTTCGTCGAAATTTTATTCGCAGTCGCTGGTTCATCCAATTGTTTCTTTTTCCGTGGATTTCAATGAAATTGCGTTCTACTTTCCTATCATTCTCTGTCTCTTGAATCGTCATAGTGCATAATGAATGTGTTTTGCATCTTGACCGTACCCAAAGTCTTGTGAAAATTTTTTGTGTAATTGTATTTTACTCTTACATGATCACACGAGAGATGCTAGACGTCGCACCGCGATATCGTAAGATCGAGAGAGTGGCTTTTTTTTTAATAAAAAAAAATAATATATATATATACACACACATTTTTCTTTCTTTAAGTACATTTGCTTGCGGTGTAAGTTTATTCGTTCGTTGTAAATTGGTAGGCGTTTTAAATAATGTTTGTGGATCATTCGAACAATCTGCGTCGCCACAAATCATTCATTCAACGAGAATACAAGGAACACGTTTTTTTTTTAAATTAACGATCACGAAGGTTTTTTATGTAGTGATGAATGTAGTTTTGAGTTAATCACAGTTGGAATCATGGAAATTACTCGAAATAGGAGCATATAGTCGTCGTAGGGTAAACGTGGGGCAAAATGGACCGCTTTAGCAATTCACGATGTTTTGTCGTTACACGAAACACTTTACCGATACTTTTGAACCAAAAAATAGATTTCCGAATATACCGAAAATATACGTTAATTATGGATTTTGAGCTTAGTCCATTGTGCCCCAAATTTGGAATTGCGCGACACCATTTCGCTCCACCCTCGCTCATCTATTTTAGCAGTGTAACGTGCACCATCTCACAATCCATCGTGCCTGTCGCGACGCTCTCGATTTATTTTTCTTTTTCATTTTCTCGATCCAATCGATCGCATTGCCGCGTCCCCGAGTCGTTGCGAACGTTCAACCACGCTCATTACGATAAGTTATCATTTACTTAGAAACTCGTGCGTTCAGGAAAGCGGGAAGTCGTTAAGTAGAAAATCGCAAAACAGTTCTGGATTATAAAGTGCAAACACTGGGGTACAGGGTAGACGGCATGTGGTCTGGTTTATAGTCTCTCATTCCCTCGGTGACCCGTGGATCAATCGTCGATCCCGATGTGTCGAGCATTAATCGGAGTTCAGGGCTGCAACGGAACTCCGTCAGCAATTCGCGCGTCGCTCCAATCAAAGGCCATTTCGATAAAACTTTCATAGACGAGAGAAGCTGCGGAGGCGGCTCGATTATCAAAATTGCTTCAGCGAAACTTTAGAGGCTTCAAATTAATCAATGCACTGTTAACAATTGTCGATAGGCAAATCGAATCACCGTAGATTTTTTTATCAAGTCATAGCAGCATTCTCGGTAGCCGAAGAAAAAAATATCTCACTCGCTAAACATAATTCGTTTTTTTTTTTCTCATTTTTCCTATCCCACTGCTCATTAGCCCACTGCGCTTGCATAAATAACAAAATGTTGTGTAAGTCACCGTAACACGTATTTGTTAGCAGTAGATGTATTTCGTTTGTTAAATTTGTGTACCATTCACTGTGTCGGACTCGTACATTAACGTAAGGCATTGTGTTAATGAACTTACTTGAGTGTTCAATTATTATTCGTTCTTTTCGTTGGTTTTATCTCATTTAATTTCTTCTGTTCGAAGTTTTTGCACTATATTCTTTCGGGGCATAATATATGGTGTTGAACGACGAGACAGTGAAGTGCCCCGACGGAATTCGTTGACTCAAGTGAATTGTAATTTTTCAGGGTGGTTCAGGAAAAAAGTAACGTCTAAGAACAAGCTGCGCTAACGGATTATGTACTACAAGTCGGTAGAGATGAGAAAATATAGTGTTAATAGCACGTACAGTCAAGCTGCGGAGGCGAATGGCGGTGACTTTGCTACTGAGAAGACTAATATAATAATGAAATATTATGAATAATGTTTATTATAAAAAAAAAAATCATATTTTATTATGTGGAAGTATAAACGATAAAAAAAACGAGAGAGCGAGAGAGAGAGAGAGAGAAAGAGATGAAAAAAAAAGAGGAAAAAAGAAAAATACACAAAAAAAAGGATAACAAAAAGAAGATAAGCGTAGTTAGTAAACGAGACTATTGAAAAATGGTGTGTGATGGATACATAGATTTATAGATATCTAAAACTTTGATCCATGTATCACGCGTCAAAAAAGGCATTACAAGAGTTTCATTTGCATATTTTTTACTAGATAAAAATCAACAGGATTTGAGTGTTTTGTTGATGGGGAAAAGCCGGGACACTCCCAGAAAAAAAAAGCTATGAATCGGTGAATGTGAAGCAGGAAAATGGAAAAAAAAAAAGAGAACAAAATCGGACTATTCGAAACGAGAAAAGACAAATGAAGAAAAAAATATATATATTAGCATCAGTATCACATTTATTAAACGAAATACGAGTAGATACTAATTTACAGACGGATTTCTCGAGCGCAGACAACGGTGTTCACACCGGGGAGGGGCTTCGATGAGAACTTTAACCGTAGGGCGAATGTTCGACGAATTGTTGTCGTCGACAGTGATTCGCCTGCATTTTTAAGTAAGTTCGGGAGTAACAAAAAGAAAAGTAGATATTGAAAACCATACGTGCAATAAAAGTAACAAAAACAAACGACACAGAATGTTTAGGTCTCCCGCTAAAGCGTAAAAAGTGAACTCGCAAGAATCGTGTCCTAGCGAAAGAAAGTGTAGAGTGTTGAAAGCAAAAAAATCAATTTTAATTATGTCACGAGACTATTCACGAAGTAACGAAAAACGAAACCAAAACACATACACGTATACACGATGAAATTGTAATGTTATCAGATACGAAAAAAGAAAAAAAAAAAAGAAACCATTTCGTTTAGATCAGTTTGCACTTCTGGATTCGGGTTAATTCCGTAAAACCATATCAAATTAATGAAATGTTGAATTGTATATTGCGATCGAAAATAAATTATTCTCGAAAGCTCCGAAAGCTAATGTGAACAGAGAGGGTGTTTGTTGCGTGCCTGTGTGTATGTGTATCTGTGTCGACGCTGAAAGATCACCATCGGCACCCTCTCGAAGTCCGACGATATTTTGCGCCATTCTGTGCGAATCATGAACGAGCGTGTACCGTTTGCGAAGACAAAAGTGGAAGAAAACAAAAAGGAAAGAGAACAAAATTAAAGGTTAATTATTACAGGGTTTGGTGAACGCTGAAAATGGTAATCAACATTTATCAATGGAGTAAGCTAGTGCAAGCGCAAAAGCAAGCCAACGATCTTTTCTTTTTTTGGAGATGAGAAAAATCGCGCGAAATTCCACGGAAGCAGGTTGTTTTTTGTTTTTATTTTTTTTTAGTTCACCAAGCCTTGAGAGGGACGTCCGGACAGCTTTCACGGTGAATCGCTGTTCGTTGTGTAATATCAAACAAACGATTATTCGTTCTATACTGTACTTATTTTATATACAATTTTATAAATACAGAAATAAGTGGGTAAAAATTGTAAACGATTTCGAATTTCGCTTTTGCGACGGGTAACACTGGCTTGGCGAACGGAGACTCATGCTCGAAGATATTGTTGCGCAAAGTATGAAAGAAGTTGCTGATCGATCCCTCGTTGATTCGATCAAGTCAATGTTATCTCGTCACTAAATTGCAATTTATTGATTGAATCTCTGTTAAAAGTTAAGAAAAAAAAAAAGAGAAAACCAACAATACTCCTGATGATAATGTTGATGTAACATCCATTGATTAATTGGTCAGCCTTAACACCTGGTAGTAATCTTATAACAGTTGCAATGTAGCATAAAAAAAATATACTAAAATAAATATATGTACCCTGCAAATCTACTTGAATTTCTTCGTGACTCCCGATCCAACAAAAATCCACGAAGAATCGTAATCCTTAATTGGGTGGTCGAGGTAACGGTAGTTAAGCGAAATAAACAATGCTGGAGAGTTACAAAACTATGTATTTATCGATAACGAATGCGAAGAACTAACATATTTTTACAACAATTATCACAGACCGATCTAGCGTGGTTTTTCTCTTATCTACATACAGGCGATGACTTTTAAAAAATATTTCTTTTTTGTCAAAAAAGTTTTTTTTATTTATATTATTCAATTCAACATAGTCTGGAGAAAGCCGAGTATGTAACTGCCCAGATCTTCGTCCTGATTGGTCCACGAAACGTAAACGCTTTTTTTGTCATCCTCGTCGCCCTCGACCTTGACGAGAACCGACTCGACAGAGATCGAGCCATCGGTCAATTGTACCGTCCAACCGGTCAATCTTTCCTTCAACGGTTGCAGGAGCTTCATTGTCGTCGACTGCGCCGGTCCGGGATCTCTGACTTGAACCGTTGATGTGAAGCGTACGACGTGTTTCGCGATTCCGGCGGCTTTGCCCACCTGAGAAGAACAAAAAAAAATGAACATTTTTCGTCGAATGGAAATCAAGCTTTACGGATTATCGACGTAAATCAAAACCTCGTCGGTGTCGACCAAGCACGCCCAATCTTCTTTTAGCATGAGAACACTGTGAAGAAGCCTTCGGCGTTTCGGATCCGGTGGCAGTGCCGAATAACGTTTAGCCTCGGCTTTCAGCAGCGCCAACGACGCGTCTACCGGAACTTTCGACGTTGTTGTGATCACGCAAGTCTCGCCGTTCGCCGGATTGTAACAGTTCGTTCCGAACTCCTGCTTTATCTTCTCCTTGAGATATTCCATTTTCGCGAATTCTCCGTGAACGAGCATTACATTTTTCGGCTCGCAGTACTGTATCAATTGCATGATACCCTTCGCATCGGCGTGCGCCGAAAAGGACATGTACTCAACGGCCATTTTGACCTCGACTATCTGACGATTCTCGAATTCGATTCGTCTTGCGCCGCTCAATACCTTGTGCCCGACCGTTCCTTGTACGCAGAAACCCGGCATTATGACCATGTTCAATTCGTTCGGTGCCCATTTCTTGAATATCTGCAACGACAATCCCGCGTGCAACATTCCCGGCGTAGCGAACACGACCATCGAGCCCGGATTGTCGATGTACGCTTTGTCGAACGGCTTTATGTGCTTGAAGTCGAACATGTTCCTCTGCACGAACGTCTTCTTGATCTTCTGATTCGTCCACGTGATGAACATCTTGTAATAATTGTTCGCTTTTTCCGTGAGACCGAGGGCGAAGTAGACCGGAGCTTTGAGATTCATTCTTTCCCAATACGTCTCCAGGAGGATGCACAACTCTTGAGCACGACCGAGAGCGAACACGGGAATGAGTACTTTTCCCCCGCGATCTATGCACTCGTGTACCTTTCAATGAACATTTTTTGGTATCAATAAAGTGAAACAGCTTCGGAAATAAGAAAAAATTTCGGATCAAAGGTTTTTGGTGTGAATACATCTTTGGCGAAACCTTTGAAGGTTTCTTCTTTTGCTCTTTTGCTCATAACAATAAGACGAAATCGCAGAGAAAAATATATCTTTGGACCATCAAAGAGACGTCCCTTTGTGACTGCTCTACACTTTTTTCCGTAAATCTAGAGGCTGGTAAGAAGTATCTAAAAATCGAAATATGAGAAAATAACAATTCAAGCACACTTCAAGGATTTCCAGAACCATTGGATCCCGTGAAAAGGCGTCACGACTCTTATAAGTAGAAACTCGTTCCCGATTCTGAAACTCGATCTACCGAAGATGTTTTCGCATAAAATTACCTTTTTCAAGAAGTCTCGCTCGCGACATCGTTTGGAGTCGCGTATCGTAGTCGCGTAAGTGGATTCGGATATCAACAAATCCGGCCGGCATTTGTCGATCCACGCCGCGCCGAGATGACGATCGGGCGTCATATTGTAGTCGCCCGTGTAGACGATCGATTGCGAACCGACGCGTACCCAAAACATCGCGGCGCCGAGCACGTGACCCGCGTAATATGCTTTTATCTCCAGCTCCGAATCGACCATCACGGATTGATGCAGAGTTACCGCGACGACTTTTTTCATACAATCCTTGATCATTTGGGAGGTGAAAAAATTACTTTCACCCTTTCTTTCCACTGCCACTTTTCTCATGTCTTCCAAGAGAATCGGAGCTATAGCTTTGGTGGGATGCGTCATGTAGATGGGACCTGTGTAGCCGACCTGAAAAAATTGCAATATTAATCAATCAACCTCGTCCTTGATTTTTTTTCTTTTCTTCTTTTTTTTACAGTACTCACCATCTCTGTAAAATACGGCAAGGCGCCGCAGTGATCCAGATGAAAGTGAGAAATAATGACGCAGTCAATGTGGTTAGTGACGGGACCTTCCGGCACGATGTATGAAAAATCTGGAAACCTTCGCTCGTCGTTGAAACCCATGTGCATGCCGCAGTCGAGCATTATATTTTTTCCACCCATGGTAACGAGTATACAACTCCTGCCGACATCCTGTCCAGCGCCCAGAGGCGTGACCTTGATGTCTGGCATTTTTCAAACGTTCTCGAGACTCCCCGTTGACGAAAACTACGAAGTAACAATTATCTTCGAGATGGTTCAGGGTTAAACATACAAAATGATTGTAACATTCAGAGTTAGAGAAAGAGCAAAGATTTTTTTCCGTAACTACGAGAAAAATTGTCTACCTTGACGAGAACGTCGCAATTAACCACTTCCAGTGCTCATCGGTGTAGCGTTGTGCACTGCGTTGTTGTTGTTTTTTTTTGTTGTAATAACCACGCTAAGAAATACAACAAATACAAGTTTAAGTTGATGTTTTCGATCGGCGAATCTGCTGCCGAGTTCTCATTGGGACCGGCGCACGCAATTGGCTGTCCAAAGACCGTTTCGAGTTCGGCGAGATCTTGGCCACTTGTTTAATTTTCAATGTCTTCGTCTTTATCCGGATAGGTTTTATGCCGCTAGGCCAAGTATTTCCAATGTTATTGGAACTCCGGTGGAATCGTCGTTCGCAAGTAGAGATAAAGCGACTCAAATGTGCTTTCGAGGGACACCAACGGAGCACACAGATGGCGCAAGGTCATCGGAACGATCGCGACCCAGTTATGTCGAATGAAAGACCGAAGTCGCCCCGCGCGCTGCCTCGGACTTCTGCCTCTCGCGATTCCTCGGTACAACTTCATTTCGTTCGCGGTGCGCGTAGCTCTCGCTGGAAGTGATCGAGAGCGAAAAACATTTGCGAAAAGAAGAAGAAAGAAAAAGAAGAGAGTTAATACATCGCCGCGAGAGTGTGAATAAGTTTGGAGCATTCGCGGGATTTATTTAATGCATTATTTATCGGCCATCACTGCGGTATCGTTCGAGTCGTTCGTCGCGAAATTTCTCAGTCGTTTGCGGTTAAAGTTAACGGGGTGATGAGCGGAAACGCCGAGATCACGGGAGGAGGACCGACCGTGGTGGATGCCAAAGAGGCGGAAATACTCAAAGAACTCGCGAATGAATTCTTCAAAAGTACGTTCAATCATCGTATCAACGCTGCGCCGTGTCACAACTATTGTCAGTTATAATTGTCCTCAGCGAAAGTAGGTTTCGCCTCACGACGACGCAGCGTATCCCGAACGGTCACGTGCGTTTCGGAGCTAACCAAACTCTTGACGTCTTTGGGAATTTGCACATATAAACGCTCCGACGATTCGCGCATTCACGACGCAAGCGATACTTTGCCCGAGAAAAACTGTCGATCATTCCGCGAATCGGATTATCGCTCGATCCTCTCGTCATTCGCGGACGCGTCGCGATAATCGTTTTGCATTTTCTCGCGATATCTTTTTTTTTGCGCCAACCTTGAAATTCAACGCTTATCGAGAATCACGCTTTTGCTCCGTTACGAGTGTTATTGTTTTTCACTTTTTTTTTCACAGATCAGGATTATGAGAAAGCGACGGAATATTATACCAAAGCTATAACGTTGAATCCGACCGTGGCGGTTTATTATGGAAACCGAAGTTTTGCCTATCTGAAAACCGAATTCTTCGGCGCCGCGCTCAGCGATGCGTCGCGCGCCATCGAATTGGATAGAAACTATGTCAAGGGTTACTACAGAAGAGCGGCGGCTTACATGTCGCTCGGCAAATTCAAATTGGCGCTGAAGGACTTTGAAACGGTGACGAAAGCCAGGCCCAACGATCAGGACGCCAAGGCGAAGTATCAGGAGTGCAACAAGATAGTCAAGAAATTAGCATTCGAGAAAGCTATATGCATAGAAGAGAACAAGAAAAATATCGCCGAAACGATCAATCTTGATGCCATGGGTATATTTCATAATTATAAAAAAATTAAAAAAAAAAAAAATTTGAAATTGAAGAAAATTGAATTTATATTTTTTCGTTTTCATTTTTTAAATTTTTGCAGCTATCGAGGACGAATACACGGGTCCAAAACTCGAGGATGGCAAAGTAACGCTGAAGTTCATGCAGGACTTGTTGCAATGGTACAAAGACGAGAAGAAGCTGCATAGAAAGTATGCATACAAAATCTTGCTCGACGTTAAAGCGTGGTTTATGGCGCAGCCGAGTCTCGTTCACATAACGGTAGCGGAGGAAAAGGAATTCACAATTTGCGGCGATATACACGGACAATTTTACGATTTACTCAACATATTCAAGCTCAACGGCTTGCCGTCCGAGACGAATCCTTATGTATCCTTTTGTCTTGGCCGTTTTTGCCGCCGTTCGAAGTCGACGACATGAGCATTACGATATTTCTTAACGTGTCTCGTAGCTATTCAACGGCGATTTTGTCGATCGAGGATCATTCTCGGTAGAATGTATATTCACGTTGTTCGGTTTCAAGTTGTTATACCCGGAGCACTTTTTCATGTCGAGAGGTAAAGTGATAAAACGATTGCATCAAATTCTGAAGGATATTTCCGTTATTTTTTTGCGAATAATGTTTTTCTTTCGTTCCGTGCACTAACGAAATTTGCGTCGAAACACAGGCAATCACGAGTCCGCTACGATGAATCACATGTACGGATTCGACGGCGAAGTTAAGGCGAAATACACGGCACAAATGGCCGAACTCTTCACCGAAGTTTACAACTGGTTGCCGCTGGCTCACTGTATCAATCGCCGGGTTCTCGTGAGTATCGGTCCAATCCATGATATTCAGTTGTCCTGAAAGTACTGCAAATGCCCTTGAATTTTTCTTGTCCTGGAAAATCTCTAGAATGTCCTTGTCTTCGCTGATTCTTGAATTTTTTTCATTTCCTAAAATTCCAATTTTGTTAATATTTCCTAATTCCTCACGTACAGACACGAATATACATTTTTTTACCGTTTCTGAATTTTTCACTGAGCTCTTCCTGGACGCTATGCGATCCCTCGTTATCGATAATGAGGCGTTATTGAAGTGTACATATTTAGAGAGTAATTTTTTTTGTACTCAGGTAATGCACGGTGGCCTTTTCTCGCGGGACGACGTGACGCTGAAGGAGATCGAAGATATCGACAGAAACCGGCAGCCACCGGATGAGGGTGTTATGTGCGAGCTTTTGTGGTCGGATCCTCAACCCCAGCCGGGCAGAGCCCCGAGCAAACGCGGCGTTGGCGTTCAATTCGGTCCGGACGTGACGCAAGCTTTCCTCGATCTCAACAATCTCGACTATGTCGTTAGGAGCCACGAGGTGAAGAACGACGGTTACGAGATCGGCCACAATGGCAAATGTATCACTGTGTTCTCAGCGCCGAATTATTGGTGAGTTCGATCGTTTCGCGATCACGCGAGATTCCGGGATTCCAATAATTCGAATTAATTCGAATTGATGAAAATTCAATTAATTCCCCAGCGATACCATGGGTAACCGAGGTGCCTTTATCAGACTCAACGGCAAAGACATGCAACCCTACTTCACGACGTACGACGCTGTGGTGAGTAAATTGAAATGTTCACAAACGAAAAAAGATAGTCAGTTCGGACGATTGGTCGGCAAAAAGAGAATTGACCACATCAATATTTTACTCGTGTTACAGCCCCATCCGAACATAAGGCCAATGGCGTACGCCAACGCTCTACTAAAGTTCATGTGCTAGTGGAAACAGTATAGAAATGATAATTGATCGAATAATAATAATGAAAAGAAGAAAAAAGGAGAGAAGAAAAGAAAACATGATGATTATCGATAATATACAGAACCGAGTTAGTCGAATCAACGGAGTTTGTGCGTAATAATATATTTGATACGAACGCAGAGGATACGACGAAACGGGGTTGGCGCGCTTTAACACTTTCACAACGCATACCTACACGACAATTAACAATATTGTCCATTTGGACGGTGCGAAACGATTGTATCTTGTTTTCTGTCCGGAACGCGCGACGCCGCGCGTCGAATGGATTACGAGTCGAACGGAGATCTACGACAGAGAAACAGGCTGACCACATGCAATTTGAACCATGTTTCATAAACATCGTTTTTCGTTTTGTTTTGTACGCCCTCGATTGGAATTTTTTCGCATACGCGATGAAATCTATGTGCAAGTATGAAATTCCGGGAGAGGCAACGATCGATGAATTGCTGCTGCCCGGGTAGCGGCTGCGTCTTTTTACTTGCTTTCTTTTATCCTCGATCGAATTATTGTGTTTAGACAATGAGGAAAGTGGGCTTAAAGCGTGAACGAGAGTACTGAAGGAAAGAAAAAAGTGTGTTTCGATGGCACGGCTCTCGAGCGAGTTGTCCCGTTTATTGGAACAATATATATTATATATATATATATATAAAGGATAAGAAGCATGAGTATTTAGTACAATGTACCCGCCGCGTTATCTGATCGTCGTCGCGATATTTGCGACTGTACTTTTATACAAAAAGAAAAGAGATACAAAAGAAAAATGAAAAACAATCTGCCGCAATCCGCGGCGCGATTTCTTCGATCTGAAATTTCGTTTTTTGTTAATAATAAATGATGTTTATAATGGAATGCATAACGCTCTCTGCTAATTTTCTTTTTATTACTTGATACCGCTATTGCGATAGCACGCCCTCCACCATTCGCGCTATCGCCTCGGGCAGGCCGTCTCTGCTTTGACGATCGACTTCGATCACTTTGCAAGCCTCGCCGTGGCACAATCTATCGAAGAACTCGGCAAAACGATGCGGTACTTTGTTCCTTTGGGGTATCGTCGCAATCACGCATAAACGCTTTTCTCTCGGGGAGAAAAAAAGTTCTTCGACTTTGGCCTTGAATTTGTCGCTGAAAAGCTCCATCTTTCCGATCTCGTCGATGAGAAGAACGTCCTACGAGGGAAATGAAACATTTTTTCGAAATCCATAGTCATTTTTTCAAAATCCATAGAATCTTACCGCTTGCGAATCGAAAACAGGCAATGCCACGGTCTCGAATTCCTTCACGAAAACGTGATAATTCCCTACGCGAGCTTCGGAGGCTTTTTTTCCTCCCAAACGCTCTCTAAAATTACGAACGAGATAATTACGACATTAGCGATTGCTGTCTATTACATCGATGAATGAAACATGTTCTCGTGTCCGGTACTAACACTAATATTCGAGCTAGTGGTCTTCTCTTATCATGCCTCAGCGATACAATATCAAAGCCGATTCTTTTTCCGTCCCTGCCATCAGGATACTTTACTTCCTCCGTGTAAAATCCATCGAAACGATATTTCGTTTCCTTCATTATGGAAACGAGTTTTTTGCATATCGTTGTTTTTCCAATGCCTAAAAAAACAAGTGAGATTAAAAAATACAGTATCTATCAAGGTCAAGCTTACTAACGAGTGATGTCCCTTCGAAAACATCGGAATCATGACGTTACCTGGCGGGCCGGTGAGAAGAATTCGCGTTAATCGCGGAGCGGCACTCGAATCCATCGGACGCGATTCCTACCACGCCCTCGTTTTGGAGTCACCGACGATTGTGATAATAACAATGTCTCGCGTTGCGTATATCGCGGCGAGACAACAAGTAATATTATCGCGACAGAAAGTGACCAAGAGATTTCAGTGAATCTTCTCGTCGCTACGAGTGAGCCCAAAAAAACTTTCGAGCAAAGAAAAAAAAGTATCGAACAATCCTGAGAAACGGTGAAACCGCGTGCAGTTCGAGGCTGCTCGAATCTGAATAGAGACGAATTCGTTGTAATCACGATATCAGCGAAGAAAAGCTGTGGAGCTGTTGCTCGAACTGTTGTTTGAAATCCCCCCCTACCCCTTGTCGCTGTGTCCAACGCTGAAGGAAAGGGAGAGGAGCGAGAGATACGGGAGGCAGGGCTGCTAGAGCAGTAGTCTCCGATCAGCTGATCGACAGTCAGATCGCTGGCGTGAGTTTTGTAGTAGAGTGCATTTGCCCATCGCCGTGGATACTTTGGATCTCGGGAAGAACTGAAACGCTCGCGTGGGGCAGGGAGACGTGACGCGTTCGTTCGGCCCGTAAAGTGGGTGTTGAAATCGTGTTATTTATATTGAAACGTGTCGCGTTTTTTTTTCGTTCGAACGAAAAGACGAAAACAAAAAAACGAAATAATACGCGAATAATTGTTTTACTCTCGCGGACCGTGACAGAGACGGAGAGATTTAGAAAGAAAGAGAGAGATAGAGAGGGAGAAAGAGAAGGAGAGTGCTGGCCAGCCACTGTTGAGATCCGAAAGGTGTGTTGCTCTCTGCGGCGAGAGACACGACGACAACGAGTGAACTTGTTTACCCGAGGATATCGAGATATCGTTGGGCCGATATACATGGAAGAAAGGGAGAAAAGTTGAGTGAGACGAGCGACGAGCGGTCGAGAACTTAGTGTGTGGGCCTCACGAGCGGCGTTAGTGAAAAATAAACATAATAATAATTATATCACGGTGAATAAGTCGTCGAAGTGGGAACCGTACACTTATCGGTGTGTAATCGCCGCGGCTCGGCGGTGTTTTGCGGGCGGAAAGGGAGAGATATCAAAATTAACGAACTGCCGAGCGATCATGGCACGTCCGTCGACACGCAATCCCCTCGATTGCTTTCTTCGCCGACAGATCGACGATCGAATAAATCACTGCAAACGTCTCGTCAGCGCGAGAATCGACGAGTCCGACAATCTATTTCGCAAAGATTTGTCGTCCCATTACGGATGCGTTAATGCCATTGAATTCTCACCTCAAGGCGACCTGCTCGTCTCCGGTAAGATACCCACGTGCAACTCGGCCCTTTAATTATGATGGTTGTCGCCCATCACGAGGCGTTAATCTCTCGAAATTCCAAGATGTTTTTTTCTTTATTCCATGTCGGAAAAATGATTTTTTGACGACAAAATATTTGATGGCCGTTGGCCGGAATATAGTTTGACACATTGTTTACATTTAGTTACGATCGACAAGTTGACAATTTTTTTTTTTCTCTCGATCCACAGGTGGAGACGACAGAAGAGTTTTGTTATGGAAGGTAGAACAGGCGATACAGGGCGTCGGAAAGCCCATGGCCATGAGAGCTCAGCACGGGAGCAATATTTTTTGCCTCGGCTACGACAGCGGAAAAACAAAGATTTTTTCCGCCGGCAACGACGATCAAGTCATCGTTCACAATTTGAGAACGTGAGAAAAAAACAAATTTATTCGTTTACGCCCAAAAATTCACTCGTACACTGATAACTAAATTTTTTGTTTATTTTTAACTTTCAAAATTAAGGGGAGATCCGCTCAACTTCTTCCTTCACGAAAAACCCGTTTACGGTTTGTCGATACATCCGCACAACGACAATGTGTTCTCGAGCGCCTGCGACGACGGCAGAGTTCTCATCTTCGATATAAGAGATTCCAGCAGCACGGAGACATTCTGCGTCGCTCAGTACAAAACGGCTTTTCATTCTGTTATGTTCAATCCCGTTGAGCCTAGAACTTTGGCCACTGCCAACGCGGCGGAGGGCATCAGCTTGTGGGACGTGCGAAAACCACTGGAGTAAGTAAATCGGATAATGAATGAATTTATTAGAGCCAACGAGAACGAATAATGGACATTTATTTGCAACCTGTTCTCAAATGATAAATGGAAAGTACAAGCTGTCCAAAAAAATATCTACACGTTTTTTTATGGCAGTTAAAGTCACAATTTCACGATTTTAAGGAAAGTTAAAAACCATAAATGATTATTCAATACCGAATTTTCAGGCCGGTATTGCGCTACGGAAGCGAAGGGCCCAGCCAAGGTTGCATGAACGTGCGTTTCAATTCGGCGGGAACGCGGCTCCTAGCGTTGAGAAGACGTTTGCCGCCGGTACTGTACGCCGTCGATTCGCCGATACATCTTTGTCACTTCGATCAACCCGGATACTACAACAGTTGCACAATGAAGTCGTGCTGCTTCGCCGGCGACGACGACGAATACGTCCTCTCGGGTACAGTTTCGATCTTGTTCGAGTAGGACTCGGAGAAAAAAAAAGAAATCGACGATGTAACGATTGTTTTTGTCAATCGCCAGGCTCGGACGACTTCAATCTCTACATGTGGAAAATTCCAAGCGAGGACGTCAAATGGGTGCACTCGGCTCATATGATTCTTCGCGGTCACAGATCGATCGTGAACCAAGTGCGTTACAACAGAGCGAGCTGCATACTCGCGTCGTCGGGCGTGGAGAAGATCATCAAGATATGGAGTCCGTTTCCGCTCTGCAACTTTTGCCTCGGCGGCTTGAAGGTACTTTACGAATGCGAAGCTCGGAAATCGTTCAAAGTTTATTCGGTCTTTCATCAGGGTTTCGGAATCTTCTATCTTTTGTGGTTTATAATTTTCAGCGAGACTCCGGCAAGCAGGAACGACAGAGGCGAGTTTTCACACACGACGAGTACATAAGACTGGTATTGAGAAGCGGACAATTCATGACTCACGACTACAGTCATCAATCGACCCGCGAAGATCCTCGGATGATGGCCTTTTTCGATTCGTTGGTACAGCGAGAGATCGAAGGCTGGGGCTCGGAGGACACGCCGACTGCCCAAGGAAATCTCAGCGAGTCGAAGAACACGTCGACCACGGGACAAACTCAGAGTGCCACAGATTCAGACGGTGAGTATTTCTTTTTTGTTTTGGTAAATGTCGACCATCGATCTTTATTCACTCGTTCGTTCGGCGTGCAGATTCGACGACATCGGCTCATCAACTGATGCGCACCGTTCTGGGAACAACAGCGCGAAACAGCACGAGAACCGGCACTGGCGCGGGAGTCGCGCCCGAGAGATCGGTCGATTCTCCCAACAGGATAACCCTGTTGATCGGTAATCGTCGAGGAAAGTTGATGAGACTCGCGGCAGTCGAGGCCGGCGCGCAGGTCGTGAATTCGCCGAGCTCGAACAACGTCGACGCGGAGTCCGATTCGCACGAGCAAAAGGTCGCCTCTGACGAGAACGAGGACGAGCAAGTATCGTCGAAGTCGAAATCAAAATCGAAAAGTCGCGCCAAGGGTCTGAAACGAAAGCAGGGCGCGGTATCCGGCAGAAGAAGCCGAGCTCGGAGGAAATGCGTTGTTTTCAATCTGAAAATTCCCAGCGACTCGGACAGCGACGGCGAGCCGGTTGCATCGATGCCGAAAAAGTCCAGCGATTCCGAGAGCGATCTGTTTCTCGTCGACGCCACACAGCCGAGCACGAGCTCGGGCCTTGGCTCGCGAAGATCCCGTTACGCCGTGACCACGATACCGATCGACAGCGATCCCGGCGCGTCGAGCAAAAGCAGCTGCAACAGCGAGACCGAGAGCACGAGCGCGCCGAAGCGCAAACGCTCGCGCACCGAAGCGAACGACGTCACGTCGAGAAGTAATTATCGTCGGCGAAATTGCAAATCGAAAAATCACAACGACAACGCGGAGTCGCGAAGATCGAATTCGGAAACGAAGCGAGCCTCGTTGAGCGAGTGCGCGAACGGCGAGTCGGCGCGCGAACTCGCCGAGATTGAAGTAAACGCGACACCGTCGAAGAGATCGTCGAGCAAGAACAAAGCACCGCCACCCACGCCGGACAGCGGCATAACGTCGGGTATATCGACGGTCGAGAAGTGCGAGGAAAACGGCAGCAAGTCGCGCAACGGCGCGGACTGTTCCGATCACGAGGCAAACGCGAAGAATCTCGAGTGTTTCAAGAAAAGAGTCGACGTAGCGAGGCGAGGCTATCGAAAAAGATCGACGCCGCAGGCAAAATTGGCCGCTTCGACGGCAACCGACTCGTCCGATTAGAACAGAGGGGAACGAAGGAAATCGACGAACCGTCACGTGTAAAAATATACAATTTATTTTCCCGAATCCTCGCGTTTCCCGTCCCACCAAATCTATCTGGTCCCCTGTGTACATAATGAATCTGTGATTCCTTGAAGAATATTTTTATAACAATTAGTTTCGATTATCCCCCCGTCCGACCCCGCACGGTTCGCGTTCTCTTCATTTTATTTCTCTTGCATTTTTTTTTAGTCCCTTTCTTTTTTTGGTTTTTTTTCTTTGTTTTGGGATACTCCACGAAAGCGATACAAAATCCCTGCCGTTTGTGCGTTCGTCCTCGCTGAGAAGGGAGAGCATCTTTTATTTTATTTTTTCTCATCTACGCGTTCGTTTATGTTTCCTATGTGTGCGTGTGCGTGTGTTATCGTGTGTATGTTAAGAATGAAGAAAAGAAAATGGAAAACCTTTCGAAAGTCGCGGTTGCGATTCGTTCGTCGAGAAATTCCGCGCAGCCCATTGTCGGCGATCCGCGATGTAATGTAGCGTGAAACGATTTTTTTTCTCGAGCTCATGCCGCCAACGATCCCTCGTCCCTACCTCGAACTCGAAGTGAGACTCGAACGCGAGAAACTCCCCTTCGAGATCTTGTTCAGCGTAAACACGAAAGGAAAAAAAAAAAGGAAAACTGATACTTGTGAATCGTTCAATACTAATACGATGATTCACTGAGGCTGATTCGATTAAAGCGATTCATCACGTACGAATATAGAGACATATTATTATTAAGAGGCAAAAGAGAACGGAAGGAAAAGAAAGAAAAAACAAAAAAATTCATACTCGTGATTTTTCGTGGCTAATGCACGTTATTTAATCTTACATTTATACGTCCTTATTGATTGATTACGAATAAAGAATAAGTTGACAATACATCGTTGAATCTTTGTGCGTTATGCCATTCGATAATTTGTATTACAAGGAGCTACTTATGCAAACATGCCTCGGCCGTGAGTCATTAGAATAGACTAAGCGACCGAGGCACTGCGTTCGTCGATGACAAAAAAAAAACGTGCTTCACGCTTATTTCGTTACGTGACGTTCTTCGGCTTGCTCTTGAGTCGCTGTATTTTCTGGGCAAACACAGCCTGCGTGTAAAATGAGGTAAGTGTGGTTTTCTGGGTACCACATCCTTCCTGCACCGAGCGGCGACCGACTCATCGGGCCAATTGAACGCGAGACTTTGCTCATTGCTCTATTCTGTCCGAGTCGCGGGTACGATCCGGACGCGGTTTCTTTCGATTGTTATTCAAGCTCGGCTATCGAGATGTTTCTCCCCCGCGGCAATTTTCACCCGCGGGAAAGTGATGCGGGAACATTTTTCCTGTCTCTGTCGTGCCTCGCGCTGTTCGGTCTCGCGACCGGTTACAACTTCGACACCGACGCTATCGTAGTTTTGGAGGATCCGAAGGCCTTCCGAAGCTCGCGCGCGAGTTACTTCGGCTTCTCGACGGCTCTCTACGCCGATTCGGGTCGTAACTTCGAGGACGCTTCGATCCTCGTTGGAGCCCCCCGCGCGAACGTGAGCGCTATCCCTTCGGTCGTCGAGCCCGGCACCGTCTACAAATGCCTACTGAACGGCACCTGCGCCGAGTGGAATTTGGATCCGACGAGAAATGGCCACATCAATCGCAACTCGAATATAAACCAGATAAAGGACAACGCCTGGATCGGTGGAGCTATCGGTGTGGAGAATAAAACAACACCCAAAGTTGTGGTTCGTTCACCAATCTCTAAAAAAAAGCTATTGATAATTAATCATTAATAATTGTTAATAATAAAATAATTAATTTTTATAATCATTATAAATATTGATGATAATAATATTGTATAATTATCAAAAATTGTCAACAACAACCGCATGGACAACCTTAATTAACTATTTGTTTCATACAAACAGTATAGCTTTTTTCTTCAAAAGTACATTTTTTTCCTGTCCAGGTATGCGGCCCACGCTGGAAGAACAATATAATCAACGCCAATCTACCAAACTGGTTCATGAACGGAATCTGCTACTGGAGTACCGCGCGCGACTCTTCCACGTTTCATAAACAAGCGGAGAATCGGATAGTACCCCTGCTGGGCCTCTTGCTCCAGATAACATCGACGGAAAACGTCAGAGCTTACAACTATGGAATGGGCGAAGCTGGCTTCTCCATGCACATGTACACCGATCGCGACCAGTCGGGTCTCATGCTCGGCAATCCCGGAATTTTCAATTGGAAGGGCGCGCCGCTGACGACGGATTTCGTCAGTCGTCCGAAAATTCCGAACATCGGTGCCGAGCCGTTGATACGAAGCGGCGATTATTTCGGTGAGACACGAAAGTTTGCCGGAAAAATGATTCGCAGACGGGATTTTCCCATTCGCGTGGCGTTCTCCGAAGAGCGAGATAAGAAGGAATGATTGTTCTTTTCTTCTCACAGGCTACGCGGTCACTTCCGGTTTTTACTTCACGCGAGGAGATCGCTGGAACGCCGCCGGTGCACCTCGCGGCGGCGATATGACCGGATTGGTTTTGATATTTCGCTTTTCCGACCTCGCCGACAAGAGGCTCGAGGTGAGAAAAGTTTTGGAGGGCGAACAGCACGGTGAATACTTCGGCTCGAGTTTGGCCTCATGCGACGTTAACAACGACGGGAGAGACGAGATAATTGTCGGAGCTCCTCTATGGTCGAGATACATGGACGAGGGAAGAGTTTACGTTTACATCGTTAAGAACAACGTGAGTGAATATCAATCATAACATTTTTTTTGGAGACATGAAAACGTGGAAGCCGCTTCGAATTTGAGTAATCTTAGAAAATGACCGGCTCCCTGTAATTTCCATCAGGGCGTCTTCGAGCCGCAGTATCTCGAGGGCGAAGTGATCGGCGCGAGATTCGGCTCGGTGGTGACTTGCTTGGGAGATCTCGACTACGACGGCTACGGCGATATCGTTGTCGGTGCGCCTTACGAGAACGATCACGGTGCGGTTTACATCTACAATGGAAATCCGGACGGGATCTCGAAGCGTTACAGTCAGAGAATCGCCGGCGAAACCGTGTCGCCGAATATTCGCGGATTCGGCGCCTCGATATCGGAGCCCCGTGACCTGGATGGCAACGCTTACGCCGACGTTGCGGTCGGAGCTTACAGTTCCGGTCACGTTGCCCTCTTGCGCTCGCGGCCCGTCGTGACGATGAGAGTGAGCGTCTCCTATCTCGGTGCGAAAGAGCTGCAGAGCAACTCGACGTTCTTCCTCGTGAACGTGTGCTCGTTCTACGACGGTAGTCACGTGCCTGAAAGATTGAGTGAGTACTCGATGAGCTAATGCTTCGATCGAATGAAACTTTGAATATCGAATTGATGAGTTGCAGATGTCGTGAGAACTCTAAAAGTCGACGCTATGCAAGGAAGAGCATTTTACGGCAACGATCAAAGGGCCAACGGAACTTATCATGTTCCCGATATTCTGCAGCGTGGAAAAAACATCTGCGAACGCGTCAGAATTAATCTCGTGGTAAGATAGTTCGTTGATAAAATTCGTCGATTCGATTGAAGTACTTTTGCTTTTTCAACTCACCGTATTATTTTCTAGCGAGGAATACAGAACGTGATCGATCCCATAGAAATCAGCGTTTCTCTGGATATCTCCAACGCGTCCGAGGCTCGCCCCGCCTCGTTGCGCCAATCCGACAATCAAGCCGAGAAGAAATTTTGCTCCTCGTGTCCGGTAATCAATGAGGGTCTGTCGAAGAGCCAGGACTTTATAACTCTCCCATTCGCCGTCGACTGCGGCGACGACAACGTTTGCGCGTCCGCTCTCGATCTCTCGATCTCCAGCGATTTCGAGGACGGCGATCGTTACACGCTGGGATCCAAGCCTACGGTCAGGCTCGCGATTCAAGTCGACAATCGGGGGGAGCCCGCTTACAAAACTCAGACGCATATCTTCATACCATCGCCGATATCGTTGGGAAGCGTGCCGCCCGAGTGCACGGAGAAACCGCGCCTCGACGGAATTCTCGTGGTCACGTGCGAGCTTGGAAATCCATTGAGAGATCGGAGAACCTCCGTTCTCGAGCTCGACATGAGGAGGGTCGGCAGCGACACGGGTCACGTTGATTTATCCACCAGAGTCACGACTCAGAGCTTGAATATGAATTCGGCGATGGATACACGCAATATGACGATCCACTTCGACGTTGATGTGGACATCGCTATAGCTGGGTAAATTAATCATTACTTATTAAACATTCCACAATAGTAATAATCACACTTTCTTAATCTCAATCGGTATATCATGATGGGTGTTTTTTCGTTATTACAGAAAATCCCAAGAAGATCTTTACTCCTACTTCAACAAGGACGAGGAGAAGCCATTGGAAATGATAAGATTCCAGCACATTTACGAGGTACAAAAATTCGGTCAGAGCCCGATCGACGAATCGATAATCACGGTACTCGTGCCGACTCACTGGAGAGACGATGACGGCAGCGTTATCGAGATCGCTCGAGTCAACAAAACCTTCGGTCTCATGGAGGGCAGAAAATTTTACTGCTCCGACTCGAGTCGCGCGATCGGCGACGATATCATCGACGAAACTCTCATGTCGGGCTCGTTGACGACGCAAAATTCGTCGACGACCGAACGCGCGACTGTCGCGACCAAGGGCAATCACACTTTCGAGCGATTCAGCATCGAGGAGAATCCGTCGATGAGCGTGCCACCGGAGAACAGAACTTTGTATCTGAATTGCACGAATCCGACTGTAACGTGTACGCGGATATCGTGCAAATTGGGAACGTTCGCGAATTCTCTTGCGGTTGCCAAGCTCGCGATTACGTTGGACATGCAACTGAAGAATTTCCGACGTAAGTTGGATCAGCGCCAGAGTCGCGGAATTTTCATATCTTCCGGCTTCGCCGAGTTGGACACGAATACAAGATTTGATTGTTTGTTTTTTTTCTCGTAGACGAAACCATGGAGGCCAAAGATATCATATTCTTCGTCTCGAACGGCAGCATCGCAATCACACAAACAAGCGGAATCGTTCAGCGGGTCGAGAATAAGCCGGACAGCGCTTTGGTTGGAACGACCTTTGTCGGCTCGCCGATAGCAAGTCGAATAGCCGTTTGGATAATCGTACTGTCGGTTCTTCTCGGAATACTTCTGCTCGTATTGCTCACTCTGGGATTAGTGAAATACGGATTCTTCCACAGGAAAAAGAGGGAGGAGCTCGAAGCATTGAAAGCTGAAAGTGATGTTAGTTGCCATTGAGATATACGATCTAAATCAAAATAATTTACTATTTTTTCCGGAGTGTATATCGTTACATTCCCAGCCAAATGAGAGATCTAGAGAGAATTTCGAAGACTTTCCGGGTGATACAAAAAAAGGAAAAGAAATTCATTTTGCATAATAAGAATTACAAAAAGTTGGTGAAAAAATTAATCTCTGTATCATCCGGTGACCTTTTTTTCAAAAGAAGTTGATTCGCTAGTTTTTTCGAAAGCGTATGAATTTCCATAAAAAATAAATTGTGTCATCGGATGAGGTGTTTAAACATCTTTTTATGCAACATCAATCTTCTTAGAATCGCGCATATAGTTGTTTTTTTTCCTATTTTTATCTTATTTGGGAGGATTCGATATTCACTCGAAATCGAACGCTCAGCTTCTGCTCGAACTGCACGGACGAGCTCTCCTTACGATACGCTAACGGTTTTTTTTCTGTTTCAACAGAAGGATCACGGTTTTGTGCTGGAGACTTCCTCGTCGAGGGAAGTATTGGATCAGGATTAAGACCAAATGAAATCCTCGACCCCGCGCCAAAGCATCCCGCGTGATTAGATCTTCAAACTTGTAATATATTTCTTCGTTCCTTCTCCGAGACTTGATATTTATACGATAATATATAATCTATATATATATATATTGCGATTTTTTAAAATGTTTTGTATTTCAATAAAACTGTATATGGAAACTATAAAGAAAACAACCTTATAGGTACTTCACGCTTTACTCAATGCCACGCAAACATTTATAAAAAATATAATTAAGTTTCGTACAAAATAACGGTGTCTATTAGGCGATCGACGCTTTTGATTGAAAATCTCTTTTTTTCGGAGTCTCTGTGCGAGACATGTCATAGCTGCATTTGCGTGTTAAATATATTTTTTTACGAAGTTGATATGGAGCCGTGCAAAAGGAAGCTCTTGGGTTCGGATTCTGTGACGATTGATTCGCCCTATGCTGAATAAATAATATTGATGTCGACAAATCGACGTTTTTTGTCGGCTCTCGTGAAATCGAGTCCACATTTGCGAAGCACGCGATTGCGATGTTTCACAAACATCTCTAACATATTTTTAAACATCGTAATATACTATATACTTATCGAGTAATTTATACTAACGAAAAGTGTAACTTTCTCGAGATTTCGTTTCTTTCTCATGATTCGATGTGGGGGGTCGAGAGAGCATCAGAGTTGCGTCGGATTTACGAATAGATTAATCCTCGTCGTCGCTGAGTCCAAGCCCTTTCGATATATCGGCAGCGGACAATTTTCCACCGCCTGGTTTCGGCGGGCTCGCCGGACGCGCTGGTGGCTGATAGGGCTGAGCGGGCGGTGGATCGCTCCGACCACCGTAATTTCCGTAGTTCGGCGGTGGCGCGGACGCGTGCCGATCGTCGTCGCCGTGCGACTTCTGTTCAAACGACACACAAGACGTTCTGATCGTTTGCCGGACGTAGCAGCGATTCAAAGCGAGCAAAGTTTCAAAAGCCACATTCCCAGATTAGCTAAGCGAAGATAAAAATCCACTAGGACGAGGCGGAAGGTTCATGCGATTATTCAAATGCGTTACTATCACTATAAACTTGTGCGTAGATGCATTTATTACAAATCTCATATAGCATAGAGTAGTTTTTAAAACAGTAGATTTTTATAAAATCGTTCGATAGAAAATAAGATTAACCGATAAAACGAAGTCCGCGTATGAATATCTAAGACGAGGAGATCCTCGCGTATAAAAATGCACAAAAGTCACCGCAGAGTCGTGAAATTAAAAGAGAAATAAGTACAATAAATAAATAAATACCAATGCGAAAGATAGTCACAGTATCGGGCGATAGAAAAATAACCGAAACAGCGTATGAGAGTTTCAAGCCTTGTACTTCTTCGAAATAATCTTTTTACTCACGTGCTTCGTCAGGCCGTCGAGAGCCGAGCTGAAGAGCGAGGAACCGATGGAAGCCCCGAGATTGGATAGAAGATCGTTACCGCCACCCGATTGGGGTTGCTGCGCGCCGTAACCACCCGTGGGTTGGTAACCTCCTGCTGGCTGATAACCGCCGTATCCACCGGGTTGTTGATGCCCGCCACCTCCACCGAGAACTCCACCGAGTATTGATCCAAGACCGCCGAGTGGATCATTGGGCTGTTGTTGAGGATAGCCCTGAGGTTGGCCGCCGTGGCCTCCACCACCGCCTGGAAAAAAAATATATATATAAAGAGAACTAACAAATAAACAAAATAAAATCAACGTCGCACAAGAAGTGAATTTGGTACGAAAATAAACGTTGAAAACATCGTGAGGAATGATTTACAATGAAGAATCGAGAACTTGCGTGTAGTCACAGCTGACGCGCGTAAATGATATCACAGCGTAAGCGGTGATTATCCGTCATTCCTCATCGCGGCCTTGAATGAGCTACGATACATTCCGAACGATGACGCAATGCGGCCACTGTCTCTTTCGACACTACAAGGCAATTTTCTAATCCGAATAATTCCAACGCAGTTGATGATATTAATGAGACAAGCGAGTCTATCGCTGATTAGAGGATAACAAGCTTCGAGATTTTATCGGGTTTTATTATTGTTTCTTTTATTACCTAGTGCGCCGAAGATCGAGCCGAGAACTCCACCGGCTCCCGAGTCTTGGGGTGGATAACCGCCGTGTTGCTGATTGGAATTGCCCTGGAGAGCGTTGGAAGCCAAACTGCTGGCCAGCGCGGCTCCCAATGCTCCGAGATTTAGACCGCTGTTCTCGCTCGCCGTCTCCGTTTTCGACGCGTCCGTTTTTTCGTGATCGGCTTCGTGCTCTTTCTTATTTTTCTGCAACACCAAGGCAAAGCGTTAGCGTTGAATCAATAATTTCCCCGGCGAATTCAGGATGTAGAATCTTCGCAAACGCCTTCGTGAGGCGGCATAAAAAACGGAGTAAATAATGGAAAAGAAAAAACAACGATCATAATTTTTTTGTTCTTCGCTTCGTCGGCATGAGATTGCAGTAATTTATCGAGACTAACGTTCATAGCGTGCATTGCCGCGGCGACACCGCCGGCCGCGATGAGACCGCCGACGGCCAAGCCGACTTTGTCGAGGCATCCGCCGAACGCGTCTTCCTCCGGGGGCTTCTCGTAGCCCGGTTGATATCCGTAGGCTCTCGGGGGATTGTAACCACCGCCGGGACCGCCGTAGGCGTCGGGCGGAGGTCCGTAACCTCCGGGAGGTGGTCCGTAACCGCCGCCAGCCGGTTGATCTTGCGGTCCCAAGGTCGGATACAGATTACCGGGTGCTGAAAATGGTATAAAAATAAATTAATGTTTCAGCCACGTGAGAAAAAAAAATCGAGAACGAGTTGCGAAAAATATCTAACCTGGCGGTCCGAAATTTGCCGCAGGTACATCGGGCACAGGAGTCGAACGCGGCGAGCGCGGTGGACCGCTCTGAATGATCTCGTACGAGATCGATTTAATCTCGACGTCGCCGTCGATCACCAAATGCGTCACCTTTTGATACGGCAGACGATGAGCGAATTCGGTGAAGTGCCTACCGTTGATCGCGATCTTGTACTGAAGCTGTTCGCACAACAATATTATTTCGAATTCGTCGCCGGGTTTGATCCACAATGGACCAGCGTTCTCCTCCGGTCCCCAGTTCATCGATTCTATGTGATTTCTCGTCAATATACCGTCGACGAAACGCGGCGACAGATGAATCGCTATGTCGTCCCGAGGATTGAGATTCGGTCCCAGCTGATAATTTATCGCGAATCGCACCGCGTTCGGCGGCGCCTTTCCGTGAATCTTCAACATCTTTCCGGGCATCAGTCCACCATCGACCGCTCCCACGTACGGAATTTCCTGAAACGTAAATAAACGATTGGTAACGTTTGGATTCATATCTGATAAGTATGAGGCCGAGATTTCTCAATTTTTTCGACTTAGCTGGCCATGATAAATATTTTCTTTCCTCATACTGTTTTTGAAGAAAAAATGGTTAGAAAATAAATACTCAGTCCGAAGCCGAGATTCCTCTAATTTTCCACTATATGAATAAGAAATAGATATTTTTTCCTAAATAACATTCCCGAGAAATCGAAAATATGATCATCAATAATCAATATTTAGATTTGACTCTTTGACGAGCGAGAGCGAGATTATTGATTTACTAATTGACGCAAAGAAAAAATCATCTCTCATTAAATTCAAAACTTCAAGTTCAACATTTATCTGATCGGGCTGCGCTCGTAGTTTGTGTAAATATTGAACGTTCCGAAATTCCGTTACGAAAAAAATACGAATCAAGGTCACGCTCCAAAATAAAAACATCGCGGCCGCTCTTCGCCAGTTACAGAATTACGAACTCCGTTACCGAGAGCGAGAATCACGAAACTCGCGATTTTCGCATCATTCGATAAATTCGTTAGATTCCAGTGATTCTCATGGCATCGATTCATAGAGCGAGTATCTAGCGTCATTGCGGCAAATATTTTTAGGTCACGGAAGAGTCTCTCGGAGGTGCATAAGTATAGCACCGAAGACACGTTTCGACGTTAACGACTGTGCGCGTGGAAATAAATGAAAAATCAACGCGAATTAACTCACCGGATTCAACACCGGAGACGAGGTCATCTTCGCAGCTCGAAAGGTCCACGAGTGGTGTTACAAAAACGTTACGTCGAACACAGCGATTCGTTTTTTTCTCCAAAACTGCACGAGAGACAGAGTAACGCAATACTGCGGACACGAAGACGCTCTGCGTCTACTCCTGCCCGTTACACACGATTCCCACTTCTATTTACAGTGGTGACGTTTGAGCTGTAGTACGCGTCAGCGGCGAGCAGCGCGACGAGCTCTCGCGCACCGTGTGCCGCGGGGAACGCAAGGTCGCCGACGCGAACGTTCTGCAGTTCTCGACAGTGTCGACGGAGCAGAAGTCACGGCTGCGAATCGACGCCGCGAATCGGCCGCATATTCGAAGCTCCGATAATCTTTTCGACCGACAATCGCGCGGAACCGCTGAGGCGCTCATTTCTCGTCGATACTTCGTCGAAGTTTCGCGCGAACCGAGTGAAGCAATAATACTAAACTCAGTCGATTCACAAAAACTCGAAATTTCGAATACACCGTGCAAATGCTGCAGCATTTGGCGCACAACTGAAAAAATTGTCCCCTTCAGGAAGTAACATTTAAAGCGAAACGGCTATCGAAGTATCGACGGTATTTTATTCAAAACTGTAGGTAGGTGATGGGTCTCCGGTATCTGGACACAATGAAAGTTATGTGGAGCGTTACGAACGCCGTGCCCAGGGCGCACCCATCATAGGTAGATTATAAAAAAAAACAAGCAGACGAGCCGCAATGTCGACGAATCCTTTAATGCTATCTGATCGTCTTTCATTACTTGCTAATCGATACGAACCGTATAATACGTAGCCTTGCCATCTTATTATCATTATTAATTTTATTATTTTTATTATTATTATTATTTGACGACAATATTTTCTATACTAATGGAAAGTCGATTTTGTTTCAAATTAAATACTGAAATCCCAATGCGTAAACCAAATACGTGTAAAAATAAAGGGAAATGAATCAACCGCGCAGATCGTTCTTTCTAGCATTGAAAATTGAAACAGTGAATTCAGTAGATTCGCGTGTTGGAGGGACATTAAGAACTTTTTTCATCCCCCCTTTTCCGAGCGATGACGTAAATTCGTATTGCTCAGCAATAATCGATGCGCTGGTTTTTTGAGGGCGAGCGAGCAGGTGGCCGATCCCGTCGTTTCGTCGACTGTTGAGATAGCGAAACGTGATTGCGCATATAAGTGACTTACTCGTATGCTAATGGGAACTGATATGCGGGTTCGCGCGTATCCTTAACGCTCTGCCGCATTCGCGAACGTAATACTGCTTGGAAAAAAATCGGGGTTTCGACGAAGTGAGTTAATAACCTGCGGGACAATAAAAAATTCTATATTATAGTTTAAACGAAAGTTTTTTGCGCAATGTTAAAAATGTTCGTTCATCGAGAATTTTTACATGATTCTGAATCAATTTTTCGTGCACAGTGTACGAATCAAAGACCGCGTGTCCGCGGACATCGAAAAATACTCGGGCGGCTCGTGTTGCGACGGCGGGTAGGTTTCGTGCTATAGGACACAAGGACCCTCGGTCGCAGAGCAGCAGGATCAATAGACTACGTAACCAGACCCTCCTTAGCGAGGTCTTCGACGATTTCTCTTTCTCTCTCTCTCTCTCTCTCTCTTCGTCGTTCTATCTACGCCTCATTTCTTATACCAAGACAGCCGCGTTTCGATGCAAGTACAGCGCTACTCGAATCGATCGTGAATCGATCGTACACACGCGTATCGGAACGGACAAGAGAGAGAAATCTTTTTCGTCGGACACGTGAAAAACGCAAGTGCACCAATCCGTGCGCGCGAATTGTCGTAATAAATATACGCGCGTATATGTGTATGTACATAGACAAGTATATACACATACATTCGTGCTAGTCTCTGACGCATCGGAGGGAATAACGTGCACGAGTTCCCAAACTTTTGAGGCCCTCCCCCGAATATCATTCCTTTTTATCGCGCAGGTATAAAAATGTTGCGTAGCGACAGATCGGAAGTACCCGAAGGACTCTACTCGGCGAAGATAGAAAAACTGGTGTCGGCAGAAATAAGAGTTGACGATGAAAATTTAATTAATGAAAAAAAAATTAAAATGCCGAGAGTTTTGCAGAATCATCGTTGTCATTATTGTCGTTATTATTATTATTATTATCATTATTATTATTATTATTGTTATTGTTATCATTACGCAGTATTTCATTTTTTTTTTTCTACGAATAAATAAAGATTATTTTGAGTCCTGCGCCAAGTGAATTCGTCTCGCGACAATCGAAATGAAAATGATGATAAAAAAAGTTTTTGAATCCTTCGAGGAAGCATACGCTTAACCGGTCTGATTGGTTGCAGATTAAACTTCTTGTTCCACCTTCCATAGGCGAATACGTGTGTTCTCGAGTACGAGAATCTCGTAGTTACTGTCTGTGCCACGAAAGGAACGTCAGCTGCCGAATGCAGAAGAAGGGTCGCGCTCTCCGGTACGTTCGCGTTTGAGTTGCCGTATAGGTAGAGGTACAGATAGAGAGCGATCGGAGCACACACGACAGTGCCGGGAGGGGGACACGTGTGGCTCGCAGCAGCGTGTACATGCAGTGCACACGAGTGTGAATAGAGCGGAAAGTTACGGTCACCCTCTTCTTGCCTCTATCACCTGGTGTTGTAATATTCGCCGGAGAAGCTGCTACGCGCCCTACGAGCCCGACGAGCCTCGGACTCCTTGCGCGCGGCCAAGTTTTTGATTGAATTTGTTACACGTTGTTTGTAAGTCGATTAATTCCGAGGGGAGAGACAACGGCTTGGAGCTACTTGCGTTCTCGCGCTATCCGAGCGCGCCGGAACGCTGCAGAATGCCGCGCGAGATAATCGCGAACTCGCCAGCCGCGCTCGATTAAATATAAAAATATTGCAATCAAGAAATAAAAAAAAAAAAAATATTTATACAAAAATATAATTTTTTTCCCGCTTTGTTTACAGATTTAGAGATTTTTTTTTTCAAATTAAGTTTTTTTCCTTATATGCATTTTTTTTTCTTTATACCCACTGTTCGCGCGTACAATAGCTCGATAGTTTTGTTTTCGCTGGAGAAACGCGGCGAGGCTTCTTCGAAACGTCGAACAATCGAGCGTAACCAGAAAGAGATCATTGTTGCGTGTCGTCCGCCGCTCGAATAATCGACCCGCAATGAAATTCATAATGCAACCTCTAGCTCTCCAACAGCACCGCTCGTATCTCCGAGCTTCCTGGATTCGACAAATTGCCAACCGGCGACTACGATTGTTAGCAAGGCTGCGAGACAAACCGGCGAATTGGTTGGCAATTCAATGGAGATTTCGATTGGATTGGATTTGGAGATGGAGATTTGGGCTCTGCGTGTACCAAGCGATTTTACCGAATAAAAAAAAATTAGAAAATAAATTTGAAATGAATATAAAAATGAATAAAAAAAGACATATCTTAGCCGTAGACAAATTCTACTACACGCGAATTTCTCTCACGGATACACACACGCACGGGCGCGTACACGTGTGCGGATGCGCGAGTTTGTTTGGTGGAAGGAACACGCACGATCGGGATAGGTACAAAAGCTAGCGAGAAACGTGTGCGGGACTCGCGGGACGCCGGCGTCGCCGACAACGACGCTCTTTTCAGCCCCCTCGTCTCGCGCTCCCAGTTACACGCAGTCCGTAGCCCTAGCCGGTTGTTTGTTCTCTCGAGTATATTGTGCCCGCAACGCCGCGACATTCGTCACGACGAGAATTCACTATTCGAAATAAAAATTAATCTATTTCGCCACTCGAACGCGGTTCGTTTTGCCAAATTCGAATCACGAAGGCGCTCGCGACTATTCCAAGGAATTTGCAACGAAACTCTTCGCAACTGGAAGAATGTGAAACGCCGAAAGTGTCGGTAAATATTGTATTTGTCTGAGCTGCGAAAGTGACAAACTACTGGAAGGAAGGATTCAATTAACTCGTCGAGACAGAGCGGTGAGAAAATTATAATTAATCTTCGCTAATTGACCATTGAACGATTTGGGAACTACAATTTGTAATCTCTTTGAGAAATTAATGCGGGACTGAGAAAAAGAGATGGAAATAAATGGCACAAATTAGTACACTAAATGAATAACAATAATATTTTTGAATAACTAAATAAATGGAAAATAGTTCATTGATTAAGGAAAAAAATTCTTTTATAGCGTAATCAAATTTTTATTTATTGATAAAGTAATCAATTTATTAATTAGTTATTTTAATAATAAATAATAGTGATTTAATTAAACTGCAAAAATATCCTAATTTTTCATGGCCGTTGCACGTTAAATCCGTTCGATCAGTTTAAGCGAAAAACGTTTCAGTACCAGTGCATTAAATATGCGAATATCATTTCAAGTATAAACTTGTTGTTAACCGAGCTCGAATGCTTTTCACGGAGATACAGACAGAGTGACCCGTCGATAAGCTTCGGTGATAGCGATTTCTCGCAACGCCGTTACGAGTGCTCTCGAGAAATAGAATGGAGAAAAAAATTGTTTAGGGATCGTAAAGGAGTTCAGAGGTCGTGAGTCGCGTCGTGCGAGTAGATAAGCCAAACGAGAAGAGTTTTTTGGAGCGCTCAAAAAAGTTCGTTTGAGCTCCATTCTCGGGCATTCGGAACTTTAGCAACTAATGAGATTCTATCGATTTTTCAGGGATTTTTCGAACCAAGAACATTGTCCATCGGACAATTGTTTATACGAGGCAACGAACGCGTGTCTTCTGACGTAATTTGCAAAGCGGATGAGCGTAGAAGTCTCGTTTCACATAACGTCTAATTTCTTAATTAAGTTTGTGTGTGTGCGTCGTCGTATCGCGGGCGCGCGCGCGAGCTCGGCTTGTTAATTAAATTTTTTTTTTCCTGTTCTCGTAAGTAACAATGAATAGGAGAAATTTTTGCGTTCAGGAAGACATCACTCCGCGGAGACATTGCGAAACGGTGGATTTTCGAGCTGATTGATCTTTGTTTTTTTTTCTTTTTTATTTACTAATTTTTTTCTTCTTTTTTTCCGGAGTACATTTGGAGAATCTTGGAGGTAGGCATTCGCGCGCGCGGAAGATGTAGCCGCGTTTGCGGTAGGGACTTTAATTGAACTTAATTAACGATTGCCTGCTTCGTCGACGCTTCGTGAGTCATAAGCGCTGACCTAGGCGGACGGATCACTCGAATTCTCCGGGAAAATTTTACCTATTAAAACTCTCGCACGAACGACGAATCGGCACGGACAACGAGCGAAAGGACATTTTTCGACGCTCGTTCTTGATCCAAACTATGAAAGTCGATTGACGCGGTCACCAGGAAAAATGTAAATATAAATAAATTAATAGAAATTGAAGATTTGTGAAGAAGAAAAATTGCGAATAACCGAGTTTATTTATCGGTAAGACCATCGATAGCGACGGTAGCAGCTAAGGGTAGTTTCCGCCGACTTGCCGGCCACCTCGAAGCGGGTTGCCGGTGGGAGCGGGTGAGATGAATCATCTCTCGATATAATGCGAAACCGCGGATCGATATAAAGCTCCCACCGTTTCGTAGCGACCAGCCGGCACCGCATGTGCGTCTTCGTTTCATAGTTTCCTCAAGCAAATCTCTTAATCCCCAATTGTACAAGTGTACACTCCAAACAATCGTGTCTATATTTAAAGTAACACACTTGGTTTTCTTTTCTCCCATCATGCAGAAAATCGAACCCGAGCGAACGAATGAATTATCGAAGATTATAGCGACGAAGAGAGGCAAAGCCGAGCTCGAGGAGTTCGCAAGGATGAAGAGAAGAGTAAAATTCGTGCTAGCATGATTGAACCGAAAATTCGGACGATTCTGGTGTTATCTCTGGTGCTCTCGATAATCCACGCGGATTCCGAAGCGGTCACGGTTGTCGATCATTATACCGAGAACGATTTCATCGTCGAGCACGAAGTAACTTACGAAGATGCGATCAGCGAGGCGCTCAAACTCAAAATTTATCCAGGTAATAAATTTATACATGTACGTATTACGATAAAGATTGATAGATTGGAGGAATTTTTATCGTCAAAGTGAAAATTTGTTAACTTTTCGCTGCGACACCGGATATACAGCCGGCATGGACGAAAAAGGTACGGGTCACGAGGTAAAACGAAAATTTGCTTCACGCGCTCTCTGACTCTTTTTTTATCAATATTCATTGTAATAATTTTAATGAGCACATAGACAATTTTTTTGTTCTTGACGGAATATTCTTTAGAGAAGTTTATCGCCGCAGTCCCAGCTGAAAGGGAGATTCTGAATTTCGTATATTTATCAATGGATTAATACATTTGAAATGCACAGTGAGAAAAAATATGGTTAAGTTCATTATACTGAATAATTCCCTGTGGGCACGTCTTTGTATATAGTTGCTATTGAAAGAGTTTTCATTAGTTGAACTATAATTATATTTATCATTATTAATTAGCGGTATTACCTTAACTATAAAATATAGACCTGCCATCAGGAAAAATGTTTTCTATAATAAAAACAACTTCTTTCTACTAAATAATTTTTTTTCAATTACTATTTTTAAATGAAGGTTGTTTTTTACCGGATTTAAGTCGCATCTCCAAGTGTTCGAAATTCTCTCTGAATCTGACTTTTAGCCGGAATTGCAACGATGCTAATTCTTGCAAATTATTTAAAAAAATAAATTAAAAAAAGTTTCGTCGCATCCATAGATTGATGTGCCAACAATAAAAATTCCTCAGGGTCGCGGAAATTGAATTTTATTTCCTCCGTTCCACAAACACGGGAACAAAATTTTATCGGACAATGAATAAGGGAAAATAAAGCTTAGAATTCACACGGTTATTCGCGACAGAATGCTTGACGTTACACACACACCGGGGTTACAGATAGTTGCGTAAACTGCGTATCTTCCAGCAGCGACTCTAATTAATGAGCATGAAGGTATGCATTTAGCCTGGATACTTGTAATTTGACTGCGAATTAACGACCGCTTATTCGACATCGTGTATACGCAAAGCCTCTTTCGTGCTTGATAAATTCTATCGCGAAGAAACTCGAGCCCCGAAGGACGACTTATTCGAAACGTTTCCGATTAACTTATCGAAGCCATCACGTGCATAGCGGAATTATGAATTATATATTCCTTCTATTTGTAATTCGATTGGAATAAGACTGGAAATGCAATCTACAGATTTTCATATGTTTACATACGCGTTATTATTTCATTGAAAAAGTTTTGTTTACGTAATATTTAAAAAATAATATTAATATTATTATATTTTAATAATAGTTTATCATATATTATTATTATCATTAATTATTTTTCTTATATATTTATTAATGTTTTTTCATATTTGCATTAAAAAACGAATAGTACAAATATGTCGTTTTAGTGAATATAACCGCATAATTTCAGCATGTCGAATATATTAATACGAATTATTTATTTTTATTCATTCGCAGGACCAATACCGGGATGCAAGGAGTGCACGAGCGCGGAGATGACATACTGCAAGGACGACAGTGTTCTGAACGATCACTGTTGCTGCGAAGGCGGTTACAATAGTACGTAAAATTGACCAAGCTGCGATTCGTTTCAATTCTTTTTTATTATCGCCGTGATGATTATTTTATTTTCGTCCTTCGTCGATGGAGGACAAAGCAATGAGTAAAGGAAGAAAGAACTCGCGTATCGAACGAAACTATCCGTGCGCGTCGCCCGAGCGGCGCGAAAGAAAAATTGATCGAACTCGGTGGGTTCGCGAGTGAGCGCAGTGTTAGAGTATTTAGGTGGAACTTAGGTACGTTATTCTCACGCGTATCGAGGCTAAGCTGATCACGGATTTCTCGACGAATCCGCCGCAACGCTCGACCGTGTCACCGATTCGTTTTTTTTTTAATCTCTCGCTGACCGATTTCGTTTCTTTGCGAAATATCGCCATAGATAAATCATTTCACGAAAACTTGCCCAAAATTTCTATTGTCGAGATCGACATAAAAAATACAATGAGAAAGAACAGAACGTTACGACTTTCTCCATTCTTTCATCGTAAATTGTTGATTGAAAAAAAAAAGCAAAAAAAGTAGTTTGCTCGCTAAAAGTTAATACTTTTTTTATTCTACTTCCGTTTCGAAACCGTGACGTTACTTAATTTGTCGGGCGCGTGAAAAAAAGTCGAATAACGCTCGAGTATTGTAATTGCAACGTAATCGATGGTCTCCGGAAATTTGTCACTGGAACGTCAACGCCCTAGCGATTAAATGCGTTAAACGAAATCGTCGTGAAGCTTCGACGAGGATGCGATTGAGTATTCCGTCCGCGAACGCGAAGGGGAGGGGATGGGAGAAGAGCTACCACTCGACGCCCGGTGCGAATTGTTCATCGACCTGCGTCAACGATTGTTGCACTTCGCCACTGCGCTTGAAGTCTTAAATTCGTGCGGTTTGTACGCGTTGCGCTTACGCGCGGCGTCCGGACACTCGGAGTGAGCCTCGCGGTATATCGATGCATTGGTACGAGGCAAACGACGACTGTGGGTAGGAACGACGCTGTGGAAGTGCGTTTCTGCACGCACTCGCCACGACGACGACGACACGGGCGGAATGCATGAGTCGAGAAAACCGCGATCCGGCGCTTCTACGAGCTGAAGGATAGTTAACATTGTAGAATGCACACTCTAGGACGTCTCTGCGCCAGTTTAGGTTCCGAACTCGATAGACAACACGCGAAAATGTGTCAAAATACATTTTTTGTTCTTCTGAAAAGTGTATTTCGTTAAATTTTATTTACTTTTCCCACTTTTGTTTATTATTGATACTCGTTTTTTTACTTTGAATCGAAAAAATATGTTCGCGTGTTTCTTTATGTCCTATTTTTTTATTTTCATATATGTTGATCGAGTTTTTCAATATTTTTTCATAATGAAGAAAATTATTTTTCTTTGAGATCGACTTTCTTAAATTGAACCGGTGCGAAAGGACACCGAGCGTGGGGTGTCGTGTCCGGAACTGATATCTAATCGACCGGAAGTCTCGTCTCTCAACGAGAGTTTTGACCATTTGCACAGTTTTTGTACTTGTCTCTGGTCTTTGATAAAAAGAAGAAAAAAAACAGTTGAACCTTCGATGCGCCTACTATTGAGCAACAAAAGACGAAAAACAATGCCTACCTTTTCCATTCAATTTAACAATCGTATAATCAACAGAGCAATAATTGAACGTATCTAAAATATTATTCTCGCGAAACTTTTTGATATTTTACCATACAATTACAAACAAATTATGAAGGAATATGCATTTGCAATATTTGAATTTTTTTATTATAAAGACATCGCGTAAAATAGATATCGAATTTTAATTACCGCTTTACATTTTCAGAAGTTTTTCCATTCGTGGAGCACACTTGTCGCGTGAGCCGACAACCTTGCAAAGTTCTCGCTGGCGATTGCGCCGAATACACGAGACTTCGAGAATGCTGTTGTCACGCTTATTTGGCCTCACTCTGTAAGTTCATCGTCTAAATAATTTCAACTCGTTATATTATTAAAATGAAAAAAAAAAGTTTCTCTGAAAGTTTGGGCCTTTTTATTAATGTCATAATTTTTTCTCGTTACAGGGAAGTATATGGCCGGTGGTGCAAGCGCGAGATTCTCGAATGTGACTGCGTTAATTGGAGTCGTCACGTTGCTCGATATAATTCGCCGTCTATTATTTTAAACTACTCTTCGCAGTAATAAATCTATATCTATATATCTTTATATATAGTATGTATATGTGTATATTCGTACCAAATATTTTGTATAGCCTGCCTTAACGTTAATAAATTATTTTTCCATTGCGCGTCCTTGTCTGCTGTGTGACAATTTTAATTGTTATCATTCGCGTCAAATTCCTAGCTATAATCGTACATTATCGTTCGTTCCGTTGCAAAAAATTACTTCCGACACCGGTATGGGTGCTTTCGAACATGAACCGTGTAAAACATTACTTTAAATCTTTTTTTTAATTTTCAACCATTGTTTTTCAATAAAACACCATGTTGGGTAATTTTAGTTTATTTTAAGAATTTTTTGATCCCTCATAAGAGGCTTAGCTTTCGGATGAAAGAAAATTCGAGCCGGATGCGAAATTACCGCGAGAATCCGAATCCGATTCGTTATTTTCTCAAAAAAATGAGCACCATTGAAAAAAGTTCATTACGGATTTCTTTACCAACCGCGATATTTCGCTTCGCCTTAACGAGATCGTTCGGCTGAGCGCGCCTCGAGGATGGCAGCCAAGAGTTTCGCGAACGCAAGGCTGGTTGCCTTCTTCTTCGGGGCTTCGGGAACTCCCCGTTCGATCGGCCGGGGTGCCGCGAGCGACTTTATCGATCCGATAGATCGATCGTACCGTCGAACGTCAGAGCCTTGCGAAATGCCGCGATAAAGATACACGAATTCATAATTTACGAAGAAAGTCTCGAAGGCGGATTTTTTTCTCCTCAATTTTTTTTTCATTACATAAATCATTATTTACGATGAATATTTTACGACGCCGGGGGAAAGGGGAGAAAAGGAAAAGTAAGCCAGTGGGTCCTGCTGATAAGAGGGGCAATTTCGCCGCGATTCGAACAAATCAGTAACGTTGCTGATTGACGCAGGCCCGCTCTTCGACGAGTGAAATATTGAATTCATAAATCAGGGACCACAGCATCGCGGTTGCCGGTTGTTTGAGCATTTTTGCTTGATAAGGGATGAGAAACGATGCGAAAAGTAAACCGCGATTCGATAACTGTGCGCGGCCCGCAATCGCGCGCCTTATTGATGCGAGAATTCATTGAGAAACCGATCTGCGAGAGAATAAGTCAAACGGGCCGCGAGAGCGCATGGCATATTGTTTCGTAGTATTCGTGTAACAATCGTGAAAACGGTAACGCGACCTCGATGTTTCTTCGATAAAAAGAAAAAAGAAGTGAAGAATAAATAAGCAAAGCCGCGAACACGTGGTGCCGTAAACGAGTGATAATTCCTGTGGTTTTTCCCCCCTTTTTTTTTCTTTTAAATAATTTAAAACGATCGAAGAACCGGTGCTATCGGTGACGCGTTGCGTCATCGTTGCATTGAACCGGCACACGTGTTGGAAAAGTGTCGGGACACGCGACTTGTTTTCATTTATTTTTCTCGTCATCGTCGGAGAGAAAACGGTGTTCCCTGTGAATTTTGTAGTGCGCCTTCGTTCGCCGAGTCAAGGTCAAGGCCGCGGCGTACCAAAAAAATATTCTCGTTTATCGTGAAAAATAAACATTTGCATAGAAAGGAAAATAAGGAATGGAATTAGACATTTTTTTCTGATACATTCGTCTTTGGGCAACGACGATTCGCTGTGCAACGCGATGCAGGCTGCAAAAGAATGTCGGCGAAGAGTGAACGGTGAAATATGCGTGTATCTGTGAACGGGTAAGAAGCAGATTCGAATCGGAATCGCCGCAGGAAAGGTTTTCCGAGGATACCTGAGTGAATTCTCGGAAGGTTTTCGTTAATCCGCGATCTTCCTTCTTGGTTAAAAAAATAAAAATAAGTTTTTCTTAAATAAACCGATAGAATTGAGTGATTCTCTAACGTTCCGTGAAAAAATATAGCTTACCACAATATTGTAATTCTCGGACTCAGTGTCGGACAGAAAGAATGAATTGATGCAGGGCGTAGCTCGGAATCGCGAAAGTTCGGACATAATGCAAAAGGCGACAACGTGTTTTATATATTGCGGTATTATATAATGAATATGGAAAAAAAACAGGCTCCATATATTTTTGGCAATCTTACGTAATGCATATGTATTTTTGTCAATATTTCGCAACCGCATTCGCATTGATGCGAATCGTCGCTCGAATAATGGGCGTTTAAATCGACATTTTGTTATATTTATAGAAAAAGTTCATCCCAATAACTTAGACATTTTTATTACACATACATTAATTTGTTTATAATATTGATTTACTGTATTTTATTTACTTATTATGGATTTTATTTTTACAAAAATTGGATTATTACGGGAAAAGAAATCGTCGGTAAACAAAATTTTATTGTAATGTTTATTATCTATAAATTCAATATTATTGATTTATTTACGAATTCATTCGTCCAAAAATTTTATAATAACGAGCAAATATTTTGTCGTGATAATTTTGATTCTTTTGCAAGAAATTTTGTCACGCGGGTTATTTTTTACCACATTTTAAAGTCATTGTAAAGTGATGTGCGTTCGACACGATTTGAAAACGATAAGAATCTTTCGAGAATCAAAATAACGCGTCATTAGGAATCGATTTCTCTCGCGAGAAAATCATATTTCACCTTGGCCCACGTGCTATACAGCGCAAATTGCTATTTAAAAGAGAACCAATAAACGGGTATCGCGTTTGGCCTTAAAAACCGATTGCCACGTGTCGCTTGAACTGCGCATACGTATTGTGCGAATGATTATGCATAGCGGTTGTGTACTACAACTGTAGCCGATCGAGGAAGTTTTTTTCAACTTCGTTTTTCATATGCGAAGCGGTTCAACTCAATTACAAGCTACAATGTCCACTTTGTAACGCCACGTGGCGTCGCGAAGTCTTGCAGAATACTTCGCCGCCCCACCGTGCATTGCGGGACATTTTTTTAACCATCTCGCGAAGCTCCCGGGGCCATCATTACCAAACAGAATATGATTGTACTTCGTCATTAAGATGTCTCTGGCGCCGACGTGGCACACGAGTGCGTATTAAAAGTGTTTTTTGTTTTTTGTAGTAAATTAAGTGGATTTTTAGCGCGTGGAGTAAGGCTATTTTCTTCGGGCCAGACAACAGTTGTTTCAGGCTCATTCTGCGTTGTCGCTACGCGGTCTTAGAGCGCCGACGGGGGGATAAGCGTGGCCACGTGTAGGCATCTCCCGAGGTTGTTCCGTTCCACGATCGTGGAAAGATCCTTAAGGCCCGCCGGCGTCTCGAATGTACTTTTATAATCATATAGCACATATATGTATATATATGTATGACACACGTATAACATATACGCACCGATACGCCTTAATATTAACGCACGAATGAATCGCCCGGCAACTCGTGTATATCGAAATAAACAAGTTCTTTGGCTGTTTCGAGGGTCGCCCCGCGTGCAAGGACTCGGCGCACTCAACGAACTACGCGAGTCGGTGTAATATACGAGTTGAATGAAATCGCAAGGGCTTATTTTCCTTTGGTCACAAGTATAAGAAACACGAGTCGTGCCCTTCTGATTTCAGTCAAGCGACATTGAGCAGACGAATGGGCTGTATAGACTTTCAAGGTCAACGTAGGTCCAACACGTGCCGTGCTTGGTGAAGTTCGCCCACACGTGCACTAAAGGACGTCAACGCCCCCTCGGCGTATACCGTTCGCGCTTCGTCGACATACAGAAATTCCAGTTAAACTTCCTCAGACTCTTCTCCTGCTGTACATATTCTCGTTCGCGGGATGCCTCGGCCTCGGCCGTCGGGGAACTTCTGAGGTTTTATGGCCATCCGGCGAGGAACGTGCCGATGCACTGCGGTCCCAACGCTTTATCCTTGGGTCAGCGAATTCGCTGTAACTATTGTCCTGACAGTCGCTCGATTTATCACTGTGCATCCAACGCGCGTGTTTGGTCACACGCCCGTGTAATTTTTTGAATACATTGATTGTCGAAGTAAACTTTTTTTTCGCTAAGAAAATATTCGCTTCTATTATTAATCTTTTGTTTTAATTGTTTCTCACATGTAGTTGAATGGGGCTTTTGTTCGCTCCAACAAGACACCAAACCATAAAATCAAATATTTTTTATTGTTAAAAAAAAATAGAAAAATCCGAATTTTCTATTGTTCTGTAACGTACTATTTTTATTTTTGAAAATACAGAATCGTTGCAAATGGTACTTTTTCTTTTTAATAATCTACCGTAGAATAAAATCAAATAATCTTTATTGTATTTTTTTGAAAGGATTGTTCTCGTGAACAAATAAATCATTGAAATGCAATTTTATCGGTGGGCCAGTTGCTTTCAGCGTCCAAGACGCACCGACATTTTTCGTTCAACTGTGCACCGAAAGTTCGCGCAATCAAACCTCATTTCTCTCTGGCGTCGCGCGCAACCTTTGGAGTGTTTTTCTTTCGATAGATTTGTAATTACATATCGACGAACGAAAATTCCCTCCGTTTTCCGTTTCGTTCGTGAGCCTCGAAATAGATTTGAATCCCGGGATTCCTCGAGGTCGGCCGTTCACGACGATGCACCGCCATAAACGATTTCGCAAGTTCCGTGCGCTTGAGTCACTCACGGGCTCGCCACGTGCGGTTTCCATCGTCAAGCGAAGGCTTCGCGCGTCGCCGTCTCGCACTCGCGTGACTGTCGCAGCCGAAATGTCAAACGACAATGCAAAACGAGTCACAGCATTGATACGTCTTTCAATTATCTTTCCACGACGACCGGAAGTTATTTGAAAAATAATTATTCATTCGTATGCAATTATATGAGTTATTCGTCGAACGCGCGCGCGAGTTGTTTACGAGTTAACGAATTCGAGTTTGTACAATAATAGCTTCGTTTGACGACTAATAGTTCTCCCCGGACCGCTATCTACATCTCTATATTGAAGCGTTAAGAACCGATCATTTTCTTGTTTTTTTTTTTTTTTCTTCACTAAGGATAAACTAGAACTCGAGACTAATGCTGGGGCATTTCTTGCTCGCCGTGAAAGGTGTTTTCTCGAGGCTCGTATAACATCGAACGCGACACGTGCGCGACCGATGAAAACTTTTCCTTGCTCTCAGCTACTGCCCACCTCTCGACGCTTTGACTGACCAAAAAGGTATTATTCGATTGCGAAATTCGTCATCCGGGGAACCTCCGTGAAACCACGCATATATTTTTTTTTCTTCGATTCTCGAGACTATCTCTAGGCCCAATCGGCGAGGATAATTATAGCAAAGTCAATGCGACAAATAATCCATTTTTCGATCTCAGGAGGCGCCATCCGCCCGTCGTGTCAACGACCCGCAAACTCGTTGCTTACCTCACCGCCAGGTTAATTGTCCTTGCTGCAGTAACTTTGACCAAAAAAGAAAGAACCTTGCCAAATCATTTTTTTCTATTAAAAAGAAAATCAACAAATAGATAAATTGATTGTCATGAATAGTAATAAAATAATAAATAATAATAAAAAATAATAAATAACAATAAAATAATAATAATAAAATATTTGAAAACAAAATAATAATTATGAACTTTTAATACTCGAGTGTGTTGCATTCATATTTGAAGTCTCGTGATAGGCGAGGCCGTTAAACCGTGCGCAGTGGTCATTAAGTTCGATCCGCAAGGCCTCGGTGCTCGTTGATGATCCTTTGATTAGGCTAGACAGTAACATTGCTCACGCTTCGGAACAGCTGCTTCCTACCTCGGAGGGGGTTGACTGGACTAAGAGAGACGAACGCCAACGAGCGTCAACAGTGTTATAGACAAAAAAAAAAAGAGCGACGTGAGACCGGCATAGTTCTCAGATTAAACTGGCGTCGTTCTCTCAGGTAGCTTAGCTCGAGTGACGACAAAGGAGTTCGTTTACACCGCGCGCGCGATACTCATCGCTATCTGCGTGTCTGCGCTATTATATCAGCAATCAAAGCTCGGGTTCGCCGAACCGATATATTTTCCTCTGGATAAACGACGAACGTGCCATTCTGTACTACTTTATTGTGAGCCAACAAAAAAACGAGTAAAGTCAATTGTCTACGACAATGGGTTGCAACGATGGCGTTCGGATGGAAATGCAAGGCGCTTCAACAGTGCAGATGCGTGCGCGTAGACGAGGCCACTTCGCTATACAGATTCGTTTCTACGGGATATAATTCGATTCTGCAGAAGAAGAACGAGAGGCTAACGCACCGACTACTATTACGAGGCCAAACTGACTCCTCGTTCTTTCTTCTTCCTCTCCTTCTTTTCACTTATCCGTCATTAAATTCTCGAGTACGTTGCTCCCGATCCGGTTCGCGCGATGTACGAAGATCAAATATACATTCGAAGTGACGGTTATAACGGGTTCTCGGTGAAAAAAGACGCGGTTCTACGGAAATAACGCTCGGTAAACAATCGAAAGTACACTTTTGATGTTTCAGTCGTTCGTCGATTGGACGATCCGCGGGGCTTAAGTTCGAGAAAGTTTGCGAAAAACTTTCCTTGTCTTCTTAGACAGAGTATTACAGTTTTGTACACCCTATAGTGCGGAAAATTACACTTTTCCGCACGGTACCAATCTTGATTTCTGTCAAGAAATCCACGATTTCTGTCCTAGAGAGAAAATAAAGCAATCGCTACTTTCGCGAAATTGCTAGGAAAAGCACCACTCTCTAAGTATATGATATTCGTAAAAAATTGCGAAGGTAACGTCGCTCATTTTTCTCACGTTTCATACATTTCACTTTCAACGCCCGAGAAAACAAACTATTTAACAACTTCACCTTGTCTTGTTATTTTTTAACGCGAAATTCTGACATGGACCTTGAGATAAATCTTTGAAACATGAAAATCCACTCGTGAAAGAAACAATATATATATTGATCCCAGAACCGTTTCGAGAGCGCGTCAAGGAGGGTTTATCGTCACAGGCACAGCTAATAAAAGTGAAGTCTCGAGCGAAATTCGAATATTTCGAATATAAAAAATTAACGGATCAACTTATACTAAAAAAATAATAAAATTACCGAATTATTCGTGGAATTCTTTGAAATAAAATGTTGTTAGTACCGTTCTCATCTTTTTTTTTTTCGAAATTTTTACCCTATCGCGAAGTCTTCGAAATTCTCTTCGAACCTCACTTTTGGCTGAGGATCAAACGATACGCCCTCCTGAAGTGCGCCGATACCGATCGTTTCGCAAAGCAAAACGAAAAAATATACAGTTTACCTCGAAAAATGTGACTGATTTCTTTTTCACGCGAAATGGCGAGGTCCGAGCTGTCCAGTTGCATTTACGACAAATATTCACGCGCGAGCACGCGATAGGCCGATATCATTCGTTCCGACAGGTGGCTTGGAAAAAAAATCGTCTAGACGAGTATAGGCGAAGAGCTATTTCTCGAGAGGTCTGAGACAACGCACACGCGGATCGCGGACTAACCTAATGTTGTGACTGGACAACCTCGCATTCTCTCCTATCTCTGTCTCTCCGCCGCGCTATATATTGCCCGCTCGTTTAGACTCGAAACTATTTCTGCCTGAGCGAGCGTACGCCATATGCTCCGTCGAATGGGTCGCTAATTATATTCTATTAGCAATTAACGTTTACACATAGATCATTACGATTTATGCGTGTCTGCACAGCTTTCTTTGTCGTTTTCGATCTATTAACTTTCAGTCATTGACGCGTTTATGAAATTGTACCTAAGCTCATCGGCAGAAAAATATTACCCCACTTTTTCATATACATATATTTAGTAGCTCTTCGTTTTGCAATTGTTTAGTAAAGAAAATTAATATTTACAAACATATTAATGACTATTTCAAATGACTTCATAAAATATATAATATTACAATCACGTTATAGTATGAAATAGAACAAATTAAGAATGTAGACAAAGTAAACAAAAAGCAGTCGGCTATGTTTTATTCTCTCATTACAGTTCGCTCGAATCAGCTATTCGATTCCGGCAGTGGGTGGAAAGTCACCTAGGACAGCACATTCAAAGAGTGTGTACTTAAGTGTTTCGTTTTTCCGACTCTACGAAAAAAGATCGAATAAACTCTTCTATTATTACCCATCTTGTTACAATAGTCCAATCTTGCTCTAATCGGCGGTACGTTATCGAGCGAACAAGACCGAGGGAACAATTCATTCGGTAATAATGCGCGCGCCGTGAGATAAATAAAGTGCAGTTACAAACGAGAGTGCGCACGTGGAGTGGCATTTATCAAGGGACATCGACGTCAAAGACGCGCAAGGCCCCCTTCGTCGTCACTGGGTCAACCGGCGCGGCGATACATCGCGTAACGCTGCTTCGAAAAATCCTTCGAGGTACGATGCGGCGATGACGAGGAGAATCGAGACGCGAGACCGAAAGTACAAGCGAGAGAAGCGAATGTGAGAAGGCGGCAAAGGACAAGAAAGAGAAACGATGTCGGGGGAGATTCACGGGGCCTCGGAGACCGCTGCAAACCGATCTCCTCCACTCTCCGTTCATCCTCGAGTTTCTCACTCTCTTCGGCGACAGCACGTGTTCTCGATTCTATTGGCGGAGAGGTACGGTCCTACTATCCACTACTCTTACTGATGCGATACGGTATACGAAAAAGGAAAAAGAATAAAAAAAAAACAGAGAGAGAGAGAGAGAAAAAGAAAAAACGAACAACTTACGCGGCGGTATATAGGGAGGCCTCTCTCGTCTTCGTGTGAAACAAACACAGCGTCGTGTACACTAGTAGAGTATATAAGGGCGACCGCTTTGGGTAAAGTAACGTCACAAGAAACGTACGAGCAAGGAGAGTCGGACGGTCGATCGTCGATCGTCCATCTCGCATCGCCTCGCCAGGATTGGCGAGTAATCGAAAGTTTTGAGTTCAAAGGAAACAATAATAATAATAAAATTGTATCGGCGAAGGTGAGACTCGCGTTAAATTCGAGTTTTGCGGTCATTGAAGCGAATAAATACGAGAATTCGCGTATTTCCTCTATTCGTCGCGAGCAGCGCGGCTAACAGGCGGCAGCTCGAGCCGCGAAGACTGGCGCCCGCGCTAAGAGTTTGCCGTACCCACCTTTTCGCTCGTTCGACTGTTTGAACTGCCTATCGAGCTATCCCATCGAGCAATTCTCCGCATAGAGCTCGTCGCTATTCCACTCTCGCGGATACGAAATATAAAAAAAAAAGACATCTCGAAACGAAGAAGAAAAAAAAAGAGAAACATTCTCGCGAGTATAGTTTATGCCAGGGCCAGTGCGTGCCGCGTGCCGGTCGCGACTTCTCTCCGGCACGTAACGTTTTGCCTCGAGCATAGCCACGGACGAGACAGGATTGAGTGCTACGAACAGTCGGTGACTCGCTAACAGAGTTATAGTACGGATTTATAGTGTGCTCTCGACCCGGCGCACCTGGACGAAGTGAAGTCGTGTCCCGGGAAAAAAGATATCCGAGAAACTCGTGATTTTTCGTCCTTCGCACGCGTACCGAAGACACAAAGAAGAAAAGTACGACGATTCATTGTCCCGCGACTCGAATAGAATAGAATTTCTTTCGGCGAATCGACGAGAGCCGTTAGTCACGTAAATGCGACCGAGTGTCGGGGAAGCCTCTGTTTTGCGGTTTTTCTCGCGATAACGACGGAAACGAGACGACGGACCTAGGCATGATGTCAACAATGGATTCAACGTTCACGGACGTCTCGTGGCTAACGTTGACGCTGTCGCTGATCGTTTTCGCCCTCCTAACGTCGCTGCTCGTCAAGCGGGCGAAATTCTTGTACTGCCTGAGAAACGTTCCGTCGCCGCTCGCACTGCCGATTATCGGTAACGCGAGCCAACTCAACTGCAGCCTCGAAGGTACGTAATTTTTTTTCGTTACTCACTAATCATAACGCGCGTAATCGAAAAAAAAAAAAACAATGAACACGTTTTTGCACAGTAGACACGCGGCACTCGTGAAGCGCCGAGAGAGGGTGATTAATTTTTAAAATCGATTCGTTTCTACCAGTCATCATCCGCGGCGCGTTTTCATGATTATAGAGAGAAAAAAAGTCGTTTTCCACATTTCCGCGTTCTGCTATTTTTATTTCTGCGGTAATAATCAATCATTTTTCGTCACACGTGGAAAGATGATAATCCGAAGGATCTTTACCGTTAAACTATTTTTCTTTTTCCTACTTTATGGTATACAGTTGCGATCAATGATGCAAGACAAATTATCGTTGATTCGATGCTCGAGATCCTCAACGATGAGGAAAGTTGAACGTTGCGCGAAATTTCTCGATTAATTCATCATTGTCGAATAAAAAACGATTGATTGTAACGAGGATAAATAGTCGCCGAGTTACGTGGCTACTTTTCTTTTCTTTTGTCGACTATGTCGCGCGAGAAATTAGTGTGACGTCAGTGCCTATGCACATCGGATCTATTCCTTATAGCCTTTTAATGTGTCTGGTTTGCGCTGCCGAATATTTCGAATTCCCAGACGGACCGCGTCGAGGGTCTCCCAGAGCAAAGGCTCTCGCGCTCGCTCCGCCGGCCAAATATTAGGGAATAGGAAAGTAGTCGAAAGCCGAAGAGAGAGAGAGAGAGAGAGAGAAAAAAAGACGAAACGATCGTGAGAGAGCGAGAGATCGAACGAGAGCGAAGTAGTGTCGAGAATGATAGAGTTCGGACTCGCGGAGATTTGGCGAGGGCGAGACGGAGGCTCCGTTGTAGATGCGGTGCGAGGATGCCCGCACGCGCCACAGGAACTCTCGGCCGAGACAACGAGAAGTTGATCTCGTGTGTGTGTCTCTCATCCGCCGGCGATCGGAATGAATCGGTGTCAATCGTCGCGTCGCTCGTTCTCAATTCTCGCGCAATCAATTATCGATCGAACGAGAGCGGTAGAAGAACGAGAGGACGAAGAAGAAACGAGAGCGAAGTATAATGATAAGACGACGAAGAGGGAAGAGGGAAAAAAAAAGGCGAATAATCTCGCGCAAGACGAATAAGAAAGAGAGAAAAAGAAACGCGAAGAAAGGAATTGGGATGAGTGAAGTAGGGGGAAAAAAACCAGGTCGAGGTCGGCCAGAATTGTGCAGACGAATGGACGGTGCATATTACATGCACGTTCGATGCATACAGCGATATTTTTATGGACTTTTACGACACGCAGGGAGACCGAACGAATTGGTATCTGGCGACGTTGCGAGAACTCGAGCATGGCCGGACTCGAAGAATTTACACATCGGTTCAGACATTGAAGAAAAAAAATTCAGCATTTTTTACTTTCTATACCTATATATATTTTTTAAATATAATCAATTTTGTGTATGAATTTTATTAGAATTTACTATAAATTCATTTATTTTATACAAAAAAAGGTAAAAACTTTGATTTCCAAGTTTTTCAGTAATCGAATGGAATTTAATCAACTTAATTTAATAACTTTCACGATGTCGTTACTGCACCGCAGTTTTAATTGGCTGTACGAAAGAAAAGGCGGGAACGACTCTCGATCTCGACCGGAACATTGTAGTGGTCACATTCACGCGACGACGCGTCCTCTCTCACGCGCGCTCATTCGAGTCTGCAGACAGAGACTGCACTTTCGGCGTCGAAATTGCGTACACGTGCCGGATCCAAACAAAGACCGTTCGGGCGAGAGTCGAGGCGAGCCGGTGCATGCGATACGCAATATATACATCGAAACCATGCGTGAGCCATCGCCGGGATTCGTCTGTGGCCTTCTTTCGTGCCCGGCTGAATGAAACAGTTGCCCTGACAATAATGACGTTGTCTTCGCAATTGCGAGACCCCCGACGATATCCGTAAGACGTGCAAGGATGCCAATCTTGCACGCGCCGATCTCCGCGACCTCGATGTACCGAGTGCAATAAAACGATTGAATCAAGTTTGCACTCTTCAACTTCGAACGATGATCTATTTTTCAATGGATTTATCGTGTTCCCTATTTCGTTGATAACGAAAAAGAATCAAACTCAACCGAGAACGGCGAATCCGGGGTGTGCGTCCTCAGCGATCACCGAAGTCAAGCGAAATAGCTCACGGGCAGTACTTGGGTGGGTGACCGCTTAGCCGCGGACGGGCTGGTGCGAGGATTGAGAAAATAGAAACGAGGATCGAGGAAGATTCCTAAAAAGGATGCCGATTAAAAAGAAATTTCTGACCTCATGAAACAATAATAAAGAAAATCGAAATTTTGAAACTGATCCGAAAACTAGGAATTTCGAACTCCCCAAAGCCCGAAATAAAACATAAAACTTTCCATTGATATAGCGCTTTTGTAAAAACTAGACACAAAGTTGGTTCCGAGTTTAGACGAATAATCGATAGAGTCGAGTTCCTAAAATGATTTTTCAGCTCCCCAAAGTCTAACGTCGTGAGATAAAAAAAAATTCCATTGATATTGTGAATTATTCATGGTATCCTGAGTGGCGTAGAGAAAAAAAAAGAAATAGTTGAATGTGTAGAACAGCGTCCCGTCGGAGCCGCAGGGCTCGGAACAAGAATGCGAAGCATCGTTGGCGGTCATTGGCCAGCAGCAACAGCAGCAGCAAGAAACAGGCACTCGACCTCGGGAGCTCCTACGAAGCGCCGTAATGTGAGATTGCCATGCATATAGGTATACGCGCAACACGACGGTTATACCCCAGGCAATGCCAGTAGCATGTACACTTATTACGAGTGTACACAGAGGCCAAAGTTTTGCAGTCTGCACGTGGAGAACGAGCGTCCTTGCAACCACTATTGGCGGAGTGTGAAAAAAAAAAAAAAAGAAAAGAAATGCCAGTTTTTTCCCGGTCAACGGCCGCGGCTAAGCCGCGAGAGACCACGTGCGCATGTCTATGCAACAGCTCAACACAGACCGCATTATGAACACTCTTCTTCTGCCTGAACTGCGCTTACACGCCTCCATGCGCCAAACCACTTTCTCGCGCGCGCGTGCATCGCGTTCGTTGAGCCTCGGGACTGCATCGCCCGCCGAGACTCTCCAAGGGAGCGAGCGAGAAGACGAGAGACGATCGTAATTGCGCGAAATGATAGAGATAGAGTCGCTGCTAGAGGGAACGTTTGCTACTCCCCGTCCGGCCTCGAACGAAAGGGGCAACGACCCATTCCCGTACATAAACGTATCGAGTTTAGCGAGCTTTAAACTATTGCGAATTGACGACTCGAATGGAATGCATACCCTTGACTGTAATATTAATTTTTTTAATACTATTTTTTGCTTGTTTTTTTTTTTAGAGTTCTTCAGGAGACTCGTCGTTTGGAGTCGCGAATTTGGCGACATTTATAT